>CM039591.1:34036173-34070776 GCA_022457205.1 Saccharum spontaneum | reverse complement strand
TCCATTTGGTGATAGTGCTAATCTTGACGCATGATACGTGCACGATTTGTGCTGAAAGTACCATAGCCTCAGAAACTATTTTGGACGCACCTGATAGAACTCGGTGACATGGGTCATGTGGAATCTCATTTTGATCCATTTGAAGACAGTGTTAGCGTTAGTGCAAGATAGGTGCTCGATTTTCATCAAATGTGTCGTAGGCTCAGAAATCATTTTGGACGCACTCGATGATACTCATAGGTGACAAGGCTCAAGTAGATGAGCATTTCGGTTCATTTGGAGATAGTGCTAATCCAGACACAAGATAGGTGCACGGTTTGCGCCGAACATACCATTGGCTCGGAAGTCATTTTGGACGCACCCGATGGAACTCCTAGATGATGTGGGTCATGTGGAGTCACGTTTCTGTCCATTTGGAGGCAATGTTATTGCCAGTGCAAGATAGGTGCATCGTTTGCACTAAATGTACCATAGGCTTAGAAATCGTTATTGACATGCCCAATGGTACTTCTAGGTGACAAGGCTCAAGTGGAAGGTTGACTCAGTTTGTTTGTTGATAGTGCTAATCCTAACACAAGATAGGTGCATGGTTTGCACCATACGTACCATAGGCTTAGAAAACATTTTAGACGCACCCGATGGTACATCTAGGTGACGAGACTCAAGTGGATGCTCGTTTCGGTTTGTTTGGAGATAGTGCTAATCTTGATGCAAGATAGGTGCACGGTTTGCGCCCAAAGTACCCTAGGCTCAGAAATCATTTTGGACGCACATGATGGAACTCCAAGGCAATGTGGGTTATGTGGAATCTGGTTTTGGTCTGTTTGGAGATAGTGTTAGTGTCGGTGCAAGATACGTACATGGTTTGTGCCAAACATACCATAGGCACATGAATCATTTTGGATGCACTCGATGGTACTCCTAGGTGATGAGGCTCAAGTAGATGCACGTTTTACTCTATTTGGAAATAGTGCTAATCCTGACGCAAGATAGGGGCACTGTTTGCACCGAACAAACCATAGGAATGAAAATCATTTTGGACACACCCAATAGAACTCCTAGGTGATGTGGGTCATGTGGAATCTCCTTTCAGTTCGTTTAGAGTCATTGTTAGTATCAGTCCAAGATAGGTGCACGGTTTGTGCCAAACGTACCATAGGCTCATAAAGCATTTTGGATGCACCCGATGGTACACCTAGGTGACATGACTCAGTGAAAGCTCAATTCGGTCCATTTGGAGACAGTGCTAATCTTAATGCAAGATAGGTACACGGTTTGCGCCGAACGTACCACAAGCTCGGAAATCAATTTGGACACACCCGATAGAATTCCTAGGTGACGTGGGTCATGTGGAATATCCTTTCGGCCTATTTAGAGTCATTGTTAGTATTAGTCCAAAATAGGTGCACTGTTTGCCCCCAAATGTACCATAGGCTCAGAAATCATTTTGGATGCACCCGATGGTACACCTAGATGGCATGGCTCAAGTGGAAGCTCAATTCAATCCATTTGGAGATAGTGCTAATCTTGATGCAAGATAGGTGTACGGTTTGCGCCGAATGTACCACAGGCTCAAAAATCGATTTAGATGCACCCAATGGAACTCCTCAGTGACGTGGGTCATGCGGAGTCTCGTTTCGATCCATTTGGAGACTGTTTGCGTCGGTGCAAGATAGGTGCTCGGTTTGCATCAAACGTACTATAGGCTTAGAAATCATTTTGGATGTGCCCAATGGTACTTCTAGGTGACGAGGCTCAAGTGGAAGGTCCGATTTGTTTGGAGATAGTGCTAATCCTGACGCAAGATAGGTGCACAGTTTGCGCTGAATGTACCATGGGCTTAGAAATAGTTTTGGATGCGCCTGATGGAACTCCTAGGTGACATGGGTCATGTGGAGTCTTGTTTTAGTCCGTTTGGAGATAGTGTTAGTGTCGGTGCAAGATTGGTCCACGGTTCGCACCAAATGTACCATAGGCTTAGAAATCATTTTGGATGCACCCGATGGTACTCATAGGTGACGTGGGTCAAGTGAAAGCTTGATTCGGTCTGTGTTGTTGATAGTGCTAATCTTGTAGCAAGATAGGTGCATGATTTGCCCGAAAGTACCATAGCCTTGGAAATCGTTTTGGATGCACCCGATGGTATTCCTAAGTGACAAGGCTCAAGTGGATGCTCGTTTTAGTCCGTTTGGAGATAGTGCTAATCTGATGCAAGATATTAGCACGGTTTGCACCGAATGTACCATAGGCTTAGAAATCGTTCTGGACGCACCCGATAAAACTCATAGGTGGCGTGGGTCATTTGGAATCTCATTTCATAACATTTGGATACAATGTTAGTGTCGGTGCAAGATAGGTGCACTGTTTGCGCCAAACGTATCATAGGCTCAGAAATCATTTTGGATGCACCCCATGGTACTCCTAGGTGACAAGGCTCAAGTGGAAGGTTGATTCGGTCTGTTTGGAGAAAGTGCTAACCCTAACACAAGATAGGTGCACAGTTTGCATTGAACGAAGCACAGGCTCGAAAATCATTTTGGACACACCTGATAGAACTCCTATGTGACATGGGTCATGTGGAATATCCTTTCGGTCTGTTTAGTCTTTGTTAGTATCAGTCTAAGATAGGTGCACGGTTTACGCCAAACATGCCATAGGATCTGAAATCATTTTGGATGCACCCGATGGTACTCCTAGGTGACGTGGCCCAAGTGGAAGCTTGATTTCGTCCATATGGAGACAGTGCCAATCTCGATGCAAGATAGGTGCACGCTTTGCACTGAATGTACCACAAGCTCAAAAATCATTTTAGACGCACCCGATAGAACTCCTAGGTGATCTGGGTCTTGTGGAATCTTGTTTCGATCCATTTAGATATAGTGTTAATGATATAGGGCAAGATAGGTGCATAGTTTGCACCAAATATACCATAGGCTCTGAAATCATTTTGGATGCACCCCATGGTACTCCTAGGTGACGAGGATCAAGTGGAAGGTCAATTCGGTCTGTTTGGAGATAGTGCTAATCTTGACGCCAGATAGGTGCACAGTTTGCGCCGAACGAACCACAAGCTCGAATATCATTTTGGACACAACTGATAGAACTCCTAGGTGAGGTGGGTCATGTGGAATATCCTTTCGGTCTATTTAGAGACAGTGTTAGCATCGGTGCAAGATAGATGCTCGGTTTACGCCAAACGTGCCATAGGCTCAAAAATCATTTTGGATGCACCTGATGGTACTCCTATGTGACGAGGCTCAAGTAGGTGCACATTTCGGTCCATTTGCAGATAGTGCTAATCCTGACGCAAGATAGCTGAATGGTTTGCGCCGAATGTACCATAGGCTTAGAAATCGTTTTGGATGCACCTAATGGTATTCCTAGGTGACAAGGCACAAGTGAAAGCTCTATTCGGTCTGTTTGGATATTGTGCAAATCTTGACACTAGATAGGTGAACGGTTTGCACCGAATGTATCATAGGCTCAAAAATTGTTTTGGATGCAACCGATGAAACTCCTAGGCGACATGGGTCATGTGGAAACTCGTTTCCATCCATTTGGAGACAGTGTTAGTGTCGGTGCAAGATAGCTGCATGTTTTGCGTCAAATGGACCATAGGCTCAAAAATCGCTTCAGGCGCACCCGATGGAACTCCTAGGTGACGAGGCTCAAGTGGAAGCTTGATTCAGTCTGTTTGGAGATAGTGCTAATCTTGACGCAAGATAGATGCATGATTTACGTTGAACAAACCATAGGCTTCAAAAATGTTTTGGACGCACCTAATGGAAATCCTAGGTAATGTGGGTCATGTGGAATCTTGTTTTGGGGCTAGATAGGTGCACAGCTTGCGCCAAATGTACCATAGGCTCAGAAACTTTTTTGACACACTAGATGGTACTCCTAGGTGAGAGGCTCAAGTAGATGTGTGTTTTGGTCCGTTTGGAGATAATGCAAATCTTGACGCAAGATAGATGCATGGTTTGCACTAAACGTACCACAGGCTCAAAAATCATTTTGGACACACCCGATAGAACTCCTAGGTTACGTTTGTCTTGTGCAATCTTCTTTCAGTCTGTTTAGAGATAGTGTTAGTATCGATGCCAGATAGGTGCATGGTTTGCGCTGAATGTACCATAGGCTCAAAAATCATTTTGGATGCACCCAATGGTACTCCTAGGTGACATGGCTCAAGTGGAAGGCCGATTTTATCCGTTTAGAGATAGTGCTAATCGTAACGCAAGATAGGTGCTTGGTTTGCACCGAACATACCATAGGCTTAGAAATTATTTCACACGCACCCGATGGAACTCCTCTGTGATGTGGGTCATATGGAATCTCGTTTTGATACGTTTGGAGACAGTGTTAGTGATGAGGACATCGCCACGCTGGACACACCGACGCTATGGTCTTCTCCAAGTTGCAATTCGCCCCCAACTCAGCTGCCACGTCACCCTTGGATTCAGCAGACACGTCGTCACTGTTTTGGTCATAACTCTCTCATACGACATCGAAATGGGGCGTTCTTGGACGCGTTGGAAAGGGGACGACGACGCCGTCGTTTTGGATCTGGTCCCAGCTCCAGAAGGTCCGTGGATCATTTTGTGTGACCACGACAAGGTGCTGCATCACCTATTTGGGCCAACTTGGCCATGTATCGTGTCGGGCCTTAAGCCCAAGTTGTGGGCGCCCAACCCCTGGCCGTCCTCAACCCTAGGTCGAGTCTTAGATTATAAAAACAGCCGCCACCACTGTTAGACAATTGGGTTTTGTTTAGAGTTTAGTTTTCCATCGAGAAACTGAATCGTTCATTGTAACTGTGGTGACAAATCCTTTTACAGTGATCCAGGGCCCCTGTTCTTGATCTCCTCCACTGTGTCGATTAGTCCTTTGGAACCGAGTTCTTGAACCCTATATTGATATTCGCATCATTCATATTTGCAATTTCAGATTGCGTGTTTTTACCTTCTTGCTTGTGTTCTTCGATTTGCTTGCAGGAAAAGCCTTCTTGGCGAGGTCAATCAAGTTGTGCTTGGTTGATAACCAACGGAGCAGTGGTGTAACAGTTGCAGGGTTCGAATCGTGTCTGATTTGAAGCCGGATCGCCAACGTCGAGATCTCCACAAGTCGAACTTACCGGTTACCTCTCGGAAGATCGGGCCTGTATCTCATCAATTGGTATCAGAGATTTTAGGTTTACCGCGAGGTATATTCTCGTTTGCCTTAGATTCATATTTGTTCATTACCTAGTGTCCACAAAAAGCCCAAAAAAATATTTCAATTTCCGCTGTCCTATCACCTTTTGTGCCTTTGCAATTTCGTTTCAGATTCGCGTTGTTGAGTTTGTGTCCGTGGTCGAGTCTTGTTGCTGGTTTAGGATTGTGTTCGTGATCGTAGTTCAATCGCCTGTTGCTGTGATTTTTGTTTTCCACCGCTATCCCATCCACCGTTCCCAAACAACAAGTCGAAGCCACCACATTACTCGACTTGCCCCCGCTAGCCGCCTTGTGTAACTTCTCGCCGCTGCGCAAACCCTAGATAGGTTGCAAGCCGCTCTTATTTTGCCTGCATCGCAGCCCTCCTTACATCATTAGGCAAATACCTACTATCGTTGTTGGAGTCACAGGGACGATCTTGTGATCGGTGTTGGAGTTTAGGGACGCTTTGCCCTAACTGTCGCTGCCGTGTTGTGTCTACCGGAAAACATAACTTGAGATACCTTCGGTAAAACAGGCATAACTTTTCGCTCGTTTATCAGAAAAATCTGAAATTTTTACAGCAGCTTCTTGACACTGTTTGGACCCGACCCAAACTTGGCTTTGCCCTGTTTGGTTTCGTCAAAATTGCCAAAAAAATCAGGAAAATAAAGAAAAAAATTATCAAAGCTTTTGCACGCTTTTTAGAGAACGTGCTGTTTTTCTGTAGACCACATCCCACCTCAGTTGTAGGTGCCAATTTTTGTGGTTGCATCTTTTGTGATCCTTGTTCAGAGAAAAATATAAAAAAATAGTGAAAAAATAAAAAAAGTTTGATTCCTACTAGTGCCTTTTGGGAAAATCAGGGAAAAATTCAGGAAAAAGGAAAAATCCGGTTATTTGCTTGTTCTATGCGTTCTTTCCATCATCCTTTGTTTTCACCTTGTTGCGCTACGTCTCGACACGTCTTAGCCAGCAGCTGTGATTTGTACTTTGGATCCGGATTGAACAATCGTTAATCTGTATTCGTTAATTGCTAATCCTTGCTGTCATATTGTGTGCCTACCCATAGCTCCACATATTTTTCTGTCAGCACAAGTTCATCTTGCAACTGTTATCCATGCTCAACAACAGATTGCATCGCCATGTTGGTTTTGCTCTTGTTTGGCGTTGGTAAGAATACAGGCAAGACGGTGGTAAGCCACTTGTGATTTTGCATTCCACTTTCACCACCACCACCACTTGGTTCCTTTTAGTTGATAGGGATAATACTTTGGTGTTGTCTTTTTCTATCTTCTAACCATGGCAGGATCTCCGACGGACTTCAATGATTGCGTGTCCAAGGGCGAGCTTATAACGTTCATGACTGAACAACGCAATCTTATGACCGAGTTGACGCGCAATGTGAACAATCTGGTCACCCGTATTGAACAACTCAAGCAACGTCCTCCACCTCATCGTGCTATTGATGACGATGCGGATGATTTTGGTGATGACGATGCGGATGTGAATGCTGACGGTTATGCCCGTCGTCGCCTCAACTTCAACCGTCGCGGTATGGGAGGTAATAATCATGGTAATAACGATCCTTTTGCTAAAGTTAAATTTAGCCTTCCTCCTTTTGCTGGTAATGTTGATCCAAAGGCTTATTTAGATTGGGAGCTTGTTGTTCAACAAAATTTTGATTCTCATAATGTTCCTGCTGAGCATAGAGTTAGACTTGCTACTAGTGAGTTTACTAATTTTGCTTTATTTTGGTGGAGTGATCTTTGCAATGCTAATAATGCTGCTGTTGTGCCTCAAACTTGGAATGCTTTAAAGCAACGTATGAAATCTCATTTTGTTCCTCCTTATTACCAACGTGATTTACGTTTGAAACTACAAACTTTAAAACAAGGTGATAAAGGAGTAGAAGCTTACTATCAAGAATTGCTTATTGGTTTAGCCTGTTGTGGTATAAATGAAGATGATAATGATGCTAGTGCTAGATTTTTTGGTGGTCTAAATTATGATATACAGAACATACTTGATTACAAAGAATGGCGCAATTTTTCCTAATTGTATCATCTTGCTATTAAGGCAGAACGTGAAGTACAGGGACGCAAACAACACCAGCCTTTCAGGTCTAACAATGGAAGGAATTTTCAGCAGCGTTCAATGCCGGATACAATCAAGATTCCTGTTGCATCACAGCCATCTACACCTCCATTGTCTTCCGGGGTAAGTCAATTGTCTAATGTGCAGAAGAAAGGTGCCACTCTAGGTGCTTCTACTAGCTCCTCCTCGTCCAGCGCTAAAATCATTTGCCACCGATGCAAAGGCATGGGACATGTCATGAAGGATTGCCCCAGTCGTCGTGCTTTCATTGCTACCGAGGATGGATATGTAAGTACTAGTGATGTTAAAGATGATTTAGCCCTTGCTACTAACATTGATGCAGATTCCACCGAGGGCGATCAAGACAAGGAGGCCATCATCATTGACTCTGTGGCTGCTGCCGTGGACTACCCTAGCCTTCTTGTGCAGCGTGTGTTGAGTACACGTGTGGGACATGAAGAAGAGAAGACGATCCAACGCCACAATTTGTTCCACATGTATTTCATTATGCAGGGTTGTCGTGTTCTCACTATCATTGATAGCGGAAGTTGCAATAACTTGGTGAGTTCAGATTTGGTTGAGAAGCTTGGCTTGACCACACGACAACATTCGCATCCATATAAACTTCAATGGTTCAATAATAGTGGTAAGACTAAGGTAACTAAATCAGCACGCATTAGCTTTTTCACAGGTTCTTATCATGATACTGCTGATTTTGATGTTGTCCCTATGCAAGCTTGTTCTATTTTGTTAGGTCATCCATGGGAATTTGATAATGATGCTTTACACCATGGTAGAACTAATACATACACTATCATACATAAGGATAAGAAAATTACATTGCTGCCTTTGTCTCCTACGGAAATTATTAAACATGCTAAAGAGATTAAAAATAAACCTCTAACTGACATTGCTAAAAATAATGGGATTAAGTTAAAAGGAGGTACTTTTCTTGCTACAACTTCTACTACTGCTGAGTTATGTGATAATCCGGATGCACCATGTTATACTATGTTTTGTCAACCTATTATGTCTGGTGCATTGCCTGCTGTCACTAACCTTTTGCAGGAGTTCGCTGATGATGGGATGAAGTCGAGGGCGACTGCAATTCTAAAAGGAGGGGATGATGAGGACATCGCCAAGATGGAGTCAAGGACGACTCCAATTCAAGAAGGGGAGGATGATGAGGACATCGCCATGCTGGACACACCGACGCTATGGTCTTCTCCAAGTTGCAATTCGTCCCCAACTCAGCTGCCACGTCACCCTCGGATTCAGCAGACACGTCGTCACTGTTTTGGTCATAACTCTCTCATACGACATCGAAATGGGGCGTTCTTGGATGCGTTGGAAAGGGGATGACGACGCCGTCATTTTGGATCTAGTCCCAGCTCCAGAAGGTCTGTGGATCATTCTATGTGACCACGGCAAGGTGCTGTGTCACCTATTTGGGCCAACTTGGCCATGTATCATGTCGGGCCTTAAGCCCAAGTTGTGGGCGCCCAACCCCTGGCCGTCCTCAACCCTAGGTCGAGTCTTAGATTATAAAAACAGCCGCCACCGCTGTTAGACAATTGGGTTTTGTTTAGAGTTTAGTTTTCCATCGAGAAACTGAATCATTCATTGTAACTGTGGTGACAAATCCTTTTACAGTGATCCAGGGCCCCTGTTCTTGATCTCCTCCACTGTGTCGATTAGTCCTTTGAAACCGAGTTCTTGAACCCTATATTGATATTTGCATCATTCATATTTGCAATTTCAGGTTGCGTGTTTTTACCTTCTTGCTTGTGTTCTTCGATTCGCTTGCAGGAAAAGCCTTCTTGGTGAGGTCAATCAAGTTGTGCTTGGTTGATAACCAACAGAGCAGTGGTGTAACGGTTGCGGGGTTCGAATCATGTCTGATTTGAAGCCGGATCACCAACGTCGAGATCTCCACAAGTCGAACTTACTGGTTACCTCTCGGAAGATTGGGCCTATATCTCATCAGTTAGCGTCGATGCATGATTGGTGCTCAAATTGCATCGAACATACCATAGGCTCAGAAATCTTTCTAGACACACCCGATCGTACTCCTAGGTGGCATGGCTCAAGTAGATGCGCATTTTGGTCTATTTGCAGATAGTGCTAATCCTGACGCAACATAGATGCATGGTTTGCACTGAACGTACCATAGGCTCAGAAGTCATTTTGGACGCAGCCGATGGAACTCCTAGGTGACGTGGGTCATGTGGAATCTTGTTTCAGTCTGTTTCGAGTTAGTGTTACTATCAGTGCAAGATAGGTGCATGGTTTGCACCATTAGAAATAGTTTTAGATGCACCTGATGGAACTCCTAGGTGACGTGGGTCGTTTGGAGTTAGTTTTAGTCCGTTTGGAGATAGTGTTAGTGTCAGTGCATGATAGGTGCATGGTTTGCACCAAATGCACCATAGGATCAGAATTCATTTTTGACTTACCCAATGGCCCTCCTAAGTGACAAAGCTCAAGTGGATGCTCATTTTGGTAAGTTTGGAGATAGTGCTAATCTTGACGTAAGATAGGTGCACGGTTTGGGCCGAACGTACCATAGGCTCAGAAATCATTTTGGACGCACCCATTGAAATTCATAGGTGACATGGGTCATATGGAATCTCATTTCGTGCATTTAGAGACCGTTTTAGATAGGTGCACGGCGTGCGCCAAAGATACCATAGGCTCAAAAATCATTTTGGACGCACCCAATGTTACTCCTAGGTTATGAGGCTCAAGTGGATGCTCGATTTGGTCTGTTTAGAGATAGTGCTAATCTTGACGCAAGATAGGTGCATGGTGTGCTCCGAACGTACCATAGGTTAAGAAATCATTTCTGACACACCCGATAGAACTCCTAGGTGACGTGGGTCATGTGGAATCTCATTTCGGTTTGGAGACAGTGTTAGATAAGTCTAAGATTTGCGCCAAATGTACCATAGGCTCATAAATCATTTTGGACACACCCGATGATCCCCCTAGGTGGTGAGGCTCATGTGGATGCTTATTCGGTCAATTTAGAGATAGTGCTAATCTTGACGCTAGACAAACCGTGCACCTATCTTGCACAGACATTAACACTTCTCCAAACAGACTCAAATGAGAGTCCACACGACCCACGTCAGTTACGAGTTCAATCAGGTGCATCCAAAACTATTTATAAGCTTATGGTACGTTCAGTGCAAACCATGCACCTATATTGCGTTAAGATTAGCATGACCTCCAAACAGACCGAACAGAGCTCCACCTGTGCCTTGTCACTTTGGAGATGCATCGGGTGCGTCCTAAATCATTTCTGAGCCTAAGGTATGTTCGACACAAACCATGCACCTGTCTTGCGTCAAGATTAGCTCTATCTCCAAATGGACTGAATACAGCTTCCACTTGAGTGTCATCACCTAAGAGTACCATCGGGTACATCACTTACCCACGTACCCAAACGGACTAAAACGAGATTCCACATGACCCACGTCACTTACGAGTTCTATCAAGTGTGTCCAAAACTATTGATGAGCCCATGGTATGTTCAGTGCAAACTGTGCACCTATCTTGCGTCAAGATTAGCACTATCTCCAAACAGATCGAACAGAGCTCCACCTAAGCCTTGTCACTTAGAAGATACATTGGGTGCGTCCTAAATGATTTCTGAGCCTATGGTACATTTGACATAAATCATGCACCTATCTTGCGTCAAGATTAGCACTATCTCCAAACAGACCGAATCTAGCTTTCTCTTGAGCCTCGTCACCTAGGAGTATGATCAGTTATGTCCAAAATGATTTCTGAGTAGATGGTATGTTTGGTGCAAACGGTGCACCTATCTTGCACCGACACTAACACTGTATCTAAACGGACTAAAACGAGATTCCACAGGACCCACGTCAGTTACGAGTTCTATCGGGTGTGTCCAAAATTATTTATAAGCCTATGGTATGTTTAGTGCTAACCGTGCACCTATCCTGTGTCAAGATTAGCACAACCTCAAAACGGACCGAATAGAGCTCCACCTGAGCCTCGTCACTTAGGAGATCCATGGGGTGCGTCCTAAATGATTTCCAAGCTTATGGTACGTTCGACAGAAACCGTGCACCTATCTTGTGTCAATATTCGCACTATCTCTAAGCAAACCGAATCTAGCTTCTACTTGAGCCTCGTCACCTAAGAGTACCATCGGGTACGTCCAAAACAATTTATAAGCAGATGGTACGTTCAATGCAAACCGTGCACCTATCTTGCCCAACACTAACATTGTATTTAAACAAACTAAAACTAGATTCCACACAACACACGTCAGTCAGGAGTTCCTTCGGGTGCGTCCAAAACTATTTATGAGCCTATGGTACGTTCACTGCAAACCATGCACCAATCTTACATCAAGATTAGCACTATCTCCAAACCGACCGAACAGAGCTCCACTAGAGCCTTGTCACCTAGGGAGCCCATGGTATGTTTGACACAAACCGAGCACAAGTCTTGCACCGACGCTAACACTATCTCCGAATAGATCGAAACGAGATTCCACATAACCCACGTCAACTAGGAGTTCCATCAGGTGCCTCCAATACTATTTCCAAGCCTACAGCACATTCGATGCAAACCGTGTACTAATCTTGCATCAACAGTAGCACTATCCCCAAACAGACCGAACTGAGCTTCCACTTGAGCCTCGTCACCTAGGAATCCCATCGCGTGCCTCCAAAATGATTTCTAAGCCTATGGTACGTTCAGCACAAACCATGCACCTATTTTGCATCGACACTAACACTGTCTCCAAACAGACTAAAACGAGATTCCACGACCCACATCACTTACAAGTTCCATCAGGTGCATCCAAAACTAATTATGAGCCTATGGTATGTTCAGTGCAAATCATGCACCAATCTTGCTCAAGATTAGCACTATCTGTTGACACTTCTAACACCACTTAAGCTAAGTTGTCATCCCTAGCATGGCGCCAGAAGTGTTGGTATAGAACTGCTCCTCTTAGAATAAAAATGGGATCCGCAAGTGTAAAGATAAAATACCATCGTAGCACTTCACCAGGAAATATTCCAAGTATCGTTAATTTATATTTAGCTCAAGGGAAAGAACTAAGGACTTAAACCTAAAGGGATGGATTTGGAAAATATGACTACTTATGAGAAATCAATCACACAGTCACTTACTTTGGCAGGGGGATAAACCATGATAAATAAGTACAAATGAATTACAAAGCATAGGGATAAATCACGCAGAGATTAGAGATAGACTACTCATCATAAAGGTAGGTTGACGTCTGATTAGTTCAAGAGATTGAATTCTAGGTAGGTTCTAATCTACTAAGTCATTCATCTACTCTAGCAAACACACTATCATATATAGCATAAAAGACTCTTCATCTATGTGTAAGGAATATTACTGAAGAAAGCCAGAACATAGCATGACTTCCTACGTAACGTTGTTTCTGCCTATCCTATCAACGGGGGTGGACTATATAAGACTCAATAGAACTGTCACTTCCACGATCTACCACATGACCTAGCCAATAGGGTGCATTTGCAGGTAAATAGCATCTAAACACCATGCTTACATGTGATCTACAACTTAACCCCCTCGCGAAGAGAGCTAAGCGCTTTGCAAACATATGCATAAACTCATTATCAATCATAACCATATCAAATATACTACTAGAGCAAACTAGGAACATATTAAATAGAAACATAATGATATTAGACTAAACTCCTAGAGCAATGATACAATATAATACCAATACTTTGATGATGAAGATCTGAATCCCGAGCACAAGTTGCCCGACTCTTCCTCTATCTAGTCTAAACCTATGTAGAACTTAAAGAAATGGAGTAGCTATTCTAATTCTCTAGTGGAGAGAAACTCTCTAAACCCTAGCTCTGCTGATGGCTCCCTCTGCTAATAAATTGCTAATGAATTCCAGGGTTTCTCCTAGGGTCAGGGGCCTTTCTTATATAGCCCTCTAGGAAGCACCACAGCCTTGGGATCAAACCGACCCTGATCTACGATTTTTATTCATCCTCAAAGGCGGTGGAGGCAGGATCCATGAGGTTGCACCTGAGTGGCTCCATGGCCTGGGTGGTCGCCCATGAGGTGGGGGCGGGTGCCCCACCTGTCAGCCCAAATGGCCCTCCCCTTCGAGGGGGTGCCTTCTCGAGTCATCTAGATTATTCTTTTTCATAGTAAGGTTGATTTCTCTCTATGTAAATCTGACATGTGAGTTTCCTTTATTCTTTTCCTGATAACCCCCTATAGAAATAGACATTCACCAAAACTCATGGAAATTATTAGTTTAAAACCCCTAAGTCTAAGGTGAAGCTCATTTTAACCCTTCTCTTGACTCTTGTTGTCTTATAAAATTGATGGTTAATTATTGTCAACAAACTCCCCCAAGCTTACCTTTTGCTCATCCCTAAGCAAACAGCTAAACCTAAGATGGATCAGGAGTTGCTGCAATGCTTTCACGCCTTAAATGTACACATGCGTTCAAACAAGAATTCTTCTTTTGGACTAGAGTGGACTGCACTGACTTTCAAACTTACCCATGTTTCTTTCAACCATGGGGCTTTTACCTGCACTTAGGTCTTGAGCAATCGAAAGATAGAACAATTAAGTCAAGCACTATATCTCATGCTCTTTGTTCCACCTTTGTCCTAGAGTTTTCATAAATGTTTGCAAATAAAACTCAAAGTTCCTTAAATATGACTCTCACAAGTCTCTCAACATGTGGTATTTGTGTATCCTCACTAAGGCATTTGGAAGGTTATGCCTTATCTCTCTCACCCTATAACTAATAAGGCTTATGTGGAGTTCATGGGTATGGAGATAGCTCATACATACTTGCAATGCATATATTGCCTAGTCAAACTATGGATCCAGAGGAACTCATCATAAATCAAATCAAGAGGTGCATGTGTGGTTTGATATGGTGGCTAAAATGATGTGGAATAAATGAGATAAAAAAGAAAGAGGTGAAAGTCTAAGTCGACAATGCTCCATACTTGATAATAACTTGTCTCTTCTGAATCTTGAAAATAAATGGAAACTTGGCTGCATAAATATCTTTCTTTCTTCTTTTTTCATTGGGACCCTTGTCCATCTTTTTCTTTTCTTCTTTTTTTTCTTTTAATAGAAAATAGATAACAAGTATCTTATATGAAGAACTAAATTGATATGAGAGAAATGATGATGAAAACTTGGAGCAATTATAAAGGTATTTGGCTAGCAGAAAAGGATTCCTATGGGGAATATTTTTTATGTTCACTCTTAGTGTAAGAGTCGAACATTTTTTGGTGGATCTAAATGGGACAAATATGTGTTGTGTACTTCCAGGGTAGAAGTAGCAAGGATGCATGATGTGTGTGTGTAAATCTTGATTTTAACCGCATGACAAGCCCCTAGGGGTCGACACAGCCCAACCAAACTCAATACAATTACAAGCAGTAAATATATGGAAGGTTTCCTATTCTAATAATCATGTATGCCTTTGGTAGGAATTTAACACTCGTCATATAAGAAACTCATCATGTGGCAATTTAAGTTTTCAAAATAAATCTCCAGAATTTAGTGTCACTAGGAACAAAATAAACAACAACTTAGACTATATCATATCATGTCCGTCAATTACCTAGACTTAGATTAAGCATATGCTCCCATAGGTTTAAAGTGTAGAGTAAATTTGTGTGTCCACAGTTTATCCAATACTTGGGAGAATTATAGGTTGAAAACTTGGTACTTGAAAAGAATTACAATAGAGCAACTATTCATCATCTCCATCCTGCATTCTTCAAGTCTACATACTTATTAACAAATTAACGCAACAAGATTAAAAACATACTCTTATACACACTCTTTTTATTTGGTTTTCGTATTTTTAGAACAAACTAAAACAGGCACACTAAAAAGCAGTAAATATTTATTTTGTTTTTAGGTTTTATTGATTTTTTAGATGCATAATGATAACAAAAGGAAATTGTAAAAAGGAAAATAAAACTTACCTTGGGTAGTAGGGGTCCTCCCCCAAAGCTAGATCTTGTCGTCGTCATTCAGTCCATGCGAAGGTACCCCAATATTTCTTCCATAGTACGGGCATTCTGTTCTCGCCCCTCTTGAATGCTAGTTAAGGTCTGGGTTGTGTTGCGGTTCCACTGGTGCTGTGCCTCCCACATCCGGGTGTTGTAGGCTTGGCCATCTATGAGTGTTTGGAGGGCATTATTGGCGCGCTGGTGAAATGCCACGTTTTCATGATAGTTCTGCTGTGGGGTGTAATGGAACCCAGCAGCATCAGATCTACGTCCGCGCTCAAACTCTTTTCATGCTCCACCTAATGATGTTCCTGCTCCATAGGGGTCAAATGAGTGCCTTCCACCCCCTGATGAAGTTCTCTCTCCATGGGAATCAAATGGTTGTGTTGGTGGAGGTTGTTGCTCATAGCCCTCATGTGGTTGATGAGGAGGATACTCCCACGGGCTTATCACCCGATAGTTGTGATCCATCCAACTATCATAGCTAGCATGAGCTGGCTGTTCTTGGCCAGGGTCAGCTCCGTGCCAAATTGGTTTTTGATGATGTGTGATTCTTTCAGAGGCGGTTCTCTGAGGTGCTCGAGCATTCACTGGTTGAGCCTATAACTCTACATGAAAAGTTCTAGCAGAATAGAGGGCCAACTCCGGGTTAAGTAACCGGAGCTTGGTCTCACCATGTCATAAAAAGTTCATTGTTTATTCTTTTTAAAAGGTGGGCATGAAAAAGATGATCATAACCAAAAGTATCATGATGCTCTTCAATAAATTCAAGGGAGGCGGCTTGCAACATGTCTAAGTTTGAAGCAATGCGAGTAACAAGCGAACAAACAGCAATGGGTCCTACTCGATAAGAGGGAACAATCAACCAATGGGCAACTATAAGACGAACAGGCGAGACTTTGATTTTCTTGACAGCTGCATGCATGAGCTGCAGGTCCGCACTTCTAACTTTGCTTGTGTCATCACGAGGGAAAAATGTGAAGCCTAGCCATTTGTGAAAGAACCTAAGGGTTGGATGTTCTATATTGCTAGTCCGATGAGAATTGAAAACAGAGTGTTTAGAAATCTCAGTCCAAAACTTATGCTTCTTAAAATCTTCTAAAGCATCATCCAAATCTAGCGGAATGTTGTTTGAAAAATTGAGGATGCTAAGCTCTCTCCAAGTAGGATAAAACTCATGAGTGAAAAGCCTAAAATAGACTCCTGACTTAGTGATCCTTAAGGTGCAGAGAAATTCTATGGTTAAGAGCTTAGACCCTAACTCAGAGACATCCCAAGCAGACGTCCATCCTAATAATGAGAAAATAGCATCGAATTCAGAACTCATACCTGCTTCTTGGAGTAGTGCGAGGTCAAATGCTGGTGTGTGGGTGAACTCCTTGTCTTTAATCTTCTTGTATACTTCTTGTAACAGAACCGACCAAATTATAAGAGCACAAGTACAAAAACAAGCACCGAAGCGCTCAAATTTTTGAACTTGAGCCCATATAATCCCGGTAGTCAATCGAAATCACGAAGGATTTCAAACCAACTTGCTTACAACCAAGATCGCATCATTCAACATACACATCATACGTTACATTTCACAAGTAGTTCCAAAATAAGTTTGCACACACACGGAGTCGCAATTATTACAAACCAAGTTTAGAAAGTAGCAGAAGCATAACGCACACTAGTTGTTTAACTACCGCCAGTCTTGTTGATCAACAACCCGCAAAAGCATCAGGAAAGTACATAAAAGATGATCACGCCCCGGTGATCTAGTCTTCGTCACCCGCAGGGTGGAGACAAGTTTTGCAGAAGCCTTGATAGAGCATATCATCTGCAATAGGAGGGAATAAACCCTAAGTACTGGAATGTACTCAGCTAGACTTACCCGTCAAAAACCAGAAATAAGATGACACCAAGGATTATGCAAGGCTTACACAAGAGGCTAGCTGACACCACATTTTGCATAAAGGCATAAGTAGTTGAAACTCTTATAACCTGTACTAGCAGTTATTTTTAGCATTTACCTGTCATCTATCTTAGCATCTGTACTAAACATGTACTTGATTAACATCAAACAATTATTAACATTTTATCCAAAGCAGGTATATATTGTGGCAACAATGTATCATTCACTTAACCATCTGTTCAATTAATGAGATCTACGTTGTCGCTGCTCAAGTCAAGTGCTCACTAACCGGGAGCGACGGCGATTCGAATCGAATTCCTATCCAGCTGGAGGGGTACTTCTAACACTCACCGAGTCACGCCTGGCGAGGGCTGCTCAGGTCATCTTTCATACAGTTTAGGAATCATGGGTCCGAATGATGTCGTGTCCCCAAGGACAACACTCTACCAGGTGATATGGACTCTAACCCCACCTTGGTCTCACGCCAATGTCCCCATGCACATCCTTTCTCTCCTCCAAGATGCAACCTACCATTCGATTCCCGGCCTGAACCATCCTACTCGACTTCGCGGTCGGAACGACTTATCCGGCCAACTAAGTGTTAGACTGCGTTCAACATGACTCAAGGACGTATAGCGAATCGGTCCTTAAACGACTCAGACGGGCATAGCTCCACACCCAAGACGTGAAGTGTCTTGCGGCTGTACTATCGAACTCCCGCCCGGTCTCAATTTCATTTTAAAGCATGGTTCCATCCACGATAGCCATAAGCCACTCGTGACCCAATCCTATATCTCGTGGATGACCGGAAATCACCCGACTTCTACCGGACTAAGCAGGGCTAAGCATTGACACGTGCCTAAACCTAATTTAGGATTTAAGTACGATATCTGGACAAGGGCAGGTATAATGCAACAAACGTTTTCATACAACTCCTACAACTTAATGCAATAAACAATTAAAAGTACTCAAGATAGATTTATAAAACGATAGGTTCAGCATGCACCGGGGCTTGCCTTTTAGAAAGGTCGAAGGTTGGTGGTCAGGGCACTCGGGCAAGTCTTCAGCGGCGTCTCCTCCGCCGACTGGTTCTGCTGGCTCCTCTGGCTGGTCCTGGACTTCCTTCGGAATCACTGGCTCAAACTCGAGGAGCGTTACCCCCTCCGGAACACCTATTGCATGAGTGCATAATAAATCTCATGGATGCATAATGAAAGATGCAGCATGCTCGGAATGAAATGCATTGCAACACGCTTAAAGCTCTATTCAAATCACTTCAAATATTAGGTGCAAATTTCCTCTCCGGTAGCGAAGTACTCACCTAATCTACTCAACCTAAGATATAGCTATTCTTCTTCAGTTAAGGCCCTAACACCTAACAATCACAAGAGTAACATTACTTAGCTCACCACATCCAACGCCAAAATATCACAGCAAAACATTCTGGACAGCAGCTACTTGTTTCTAACATAACTGGAGATTCCCAACTCCAAAATATATGATCTAAGACAATCTGCAAAGCTTAAGAAATTCCATACAATTTATTTTCAGACCTCAACCCTAAATTCCTAAGTCATCCATGTCAAATTTCCCAAGTTCCAGAAGCTCTCCTCTCTAAACAGAGAGTAGCCAATTCTGGACTGTCACTTAAAACAGCAATAGCTCCCAAACTACTAAGCCAAATGCTCCCAAATTTTGACACAAGATAGTTTATCAAGTTTACTACAACTTTGGTATTTACAAGTTTTCCAGCAAATACCTTTATCAAGGGCAAACCCAAAATTACTACCAGCTGTCCAGAAAATCTAGAATTGCAAAGATTAAATATTTATTTATGTGGCAAATTTCCCCTAAGACCAAACTAATGTTACCACAAGTTCACATGGTCACAAAAATACCAGAAAGTAAGGTGTGCCTACCTAAAATATTTATTTATACTCATTTCTTAATTTACTTAAGTAATTAAGTGGAATTTTAAACATATATGTAAACTGTTCCTAAAATTCTACAAAAATTACAGGAGACTCTCTGACCCAAAAAGAGACTATTGTGAAAATTTGAACTAAATTTATTAACAGAAACTCCCTACACAAAATTCATAAGCCAAAAAGGCTGATTTTTGTATAATTAACAAATCACATTGAAAAGTATCAAACAATAGATTTCATATTTTTCTTAGATACTTTAGGGTACCAAGACATTCTCCAAAAATTTATAACAACATTGCACATGTAGAACAATTACTTAAATTCATTCAAGTATTTCCTAAAACAACATGATAGCATTATAACTTGAAAAGTACTTAAGCACTACTGCCCAAAATTTTTCCAGAGCTAATATAGGTATAACTTAGCCTACCCACCAAATTTCATAATTTTTTTGGAATACTACAGCTCAAGTTATACATTTAACAAATTTGCCTTCATTTCAAAACACATTTGAAAGACCTATTTAATTCTCCCGGAAACTAAACATCACATACCTGATTTATATTTTTCTAAAATACTACACCTCATGTAGATCCTAACAAAATTTATCTCATAATTTTTGGGCAAGTAAAACCCTAGATCTACATTTTCCAAACATCAACTAAAATCTGTGACAAATATGAAAAGAAAAACAAAACTGAACCCTAACTCACTACTGGGCCGGCCCTTACGGGGACGCGGCCCAACTCCCTCGACTCGGCCCGCTCCCGCGCGCGCGTGCGAGTGACAGGTGGGGCCCGATTGCCAGAGAGAGAAGAGCGAAGGGGGGGAGAAGGCCGCGACTCCGGCGAGCTCTAGCTCGTCGACGACAGCATCTCCGGCGACGGGAAGAGCACCAACGGCTTCCACGTGACTTCCCGCATCGACCAACCCTAGATTTGCTGATCCTATCCCACCCTAGCTACGACGGCCATGGCGACCGTGGCTCGGAGGCGGCACCCGGTGGCAGTCCGGCGAGCTCCCGGAGCCAGGGACCTAAGTCAGGTGTGCTACGGCTTCCTGAGGACATGGCGGACCTCTCCATGCCAAGGATGAGGATGGAGGTGGGAAAATGCAGCTGGCCGCGTGAGTACCGCACCAGCGGCCATGGCGTGGTAGTGCACGATGGTGTTCCGACGTGTATTGGCCATCCTACCCGGTAACGTCATCACCTAGGCTTCTCTACCCGCCCCGAAACCCAGAACACGTAGTAGGGTGACTGGAGGGTGACCGTAGGGAGCTGGCCACGGTGAGCCGCCGCGCGGACAGTATGCCGGCGAGGACTCGCGGTGGCGGAAACGGAAATTCACGCTCACCTCTACACAATCCGGTCAAGCAACTGGTGGAGGAGGTGGAGGGGATTTTGGCGGAGCGGTGGACGGGATTTGGAGGACGGTGGTGAGATGGTGAGCTCGCACGAGCACGGAGAAGGCTGCGGCGGCAATGGCGCCTCCGTTTTCTGCCTCGGTGAACCCGGCCAGAGCGAGAGTGAAGGAGAGAAGAGTGAGCGGGAGTGTGGGGGTGGAGGTGTCCGCTCGATGTTCATCTCCGCGCCTGGGCTCGCGACGTGGAGGCGACGGCAGAGCTTGGACGCCACGCGGCGACGCCCTTCTGCCCGAGCACCACGACACGGTCGGTGTCCGACTGAATGGCGAGATCGTTGACTGAATCGATGAGGCCGAACAGTGACTGACAACGTGATTTCAAAGGTGAATATCTCCGAAAACAGCTCGAATTAGCCGAAGGTGAGAACACTAAAATTGTAGAGCTTCATGAGGGCTACAAGTTTGCTAATTGGCTCAAGAACAGATTCGGCTTGGATTTGAAACTACATAGCCCCAAAGTGGTGCCCTGTGAAACTGAAACGTGGCTTCAGTCAATAAACCGACTGAAACCCTATTTTCTTGACACTATATCTCCTAAACCATTTAGAACCAGGTGATGGTGATGTTGGCAATGTTGTAGAGCTACATGAGTACTACAAAAGTGTCAACATGAGTGTGAGCTGGTTTGGTCTGGTTTGCAAACTACAAGCTTCCAAAGTAGGTCACAGTAAAACTAGAGGGCACTTTTGAGACTTAGGAAAATTTCTAAGTGTTGACTTGTGGGCCATTTTTGAGCATGTTCTGGTCAGTTTCATGAGATGGTCATATTGAGACTTTTGTTCTCCATAAAATTCCCTACAATTTTGCTAAAGGGTGCTCCTCCATGCAAGGTCTCTAAGGTAGACGTTTTAATTGGTCAAACTAGAGCATCCTAGGGCTAAATGCTGGTCAACTACACCTTGGAGGGCATTTTGGTGATTTTGGTCAACATGAACCTTGCTCCATTAGTGACCCTAAGTATAACTAAGGTGTTGTGAGATATCATTAGCTACTCTCCCCTTTTGTTACACCAACTACCTAGTGTCACATGATGTGAACCAAACAAAATTCTAAAAACAACCACATTAGTTGCAACCACATAAAATAACATGAAATGATGCATGCTTATGCTTATGCAAATGCAATGCAATTATGGAGCTAAACACTTGAGGTGTTACAGCCCTCCCCCCTTATAAAAATCTCGTCCCGAGATTTGGAAAGCGTACCATTTTTCATAGAATTCCTTATAACCATCCCGCAAATAATCCTCCCGTTCCCACGTAGCGTCACTTTCACTACCCTGATTACTCCACATCACTTTATACCACTTAACCACTTTGCTTCTAGTCACTCGTTCCTGAGTATCGATCACTCGGACTGGCTTTTCTTCGTAAGTTAGATCAGATTCCAGCCTAATATCTCCTAAAGGAACTCGTTCCTCAGGAACTCGGAGACACTTTTTGAGCTGAGATACATGGAAAACGTTGAATATGGCCTCATTTCAGGAGGTAACTAGATTTTGTATGCAACAGCTCCACTCTTGCCTATGATCTGGAAAGGACCCACGTATCTTGGTGCAAGTTTCCGCTTAACACCAAAATGTTGGACACTCTTCATTGGAGAAACTTTCAAATAAACGAAGTCTCCAACTTCAAACTCGAGTGGCTTTCTACGACGATCAGCATAGCTTTTCTGTCTAGCTTGGGCTGCAGCCATATGTTTTTGGATGGTACGGACTTGTTCCTCAGCTTCCTGAACAAAATCAATACCATAATACCTTCTTTCGCCAGCTTCTACCCAGTTTAGTGGAGTTCTACACTTACGACCGTACAATGCTTCGAACGGGGCCATCTTAATACTCTCTTGATAACTATTATTGTACAAAAACTCGGCTAGAGGTAACCACTTTTCCCAAGAACCCTTGGATGATATTACACATGCCCGCAACAGATCTTCCAAGATTTGGTTAACTCGTTCCGTCTGACCAGACGTCTAGGGGTGATAAGCAGAGCTTCTCACTAACTTGGTTCCCAGAAGGTGATGCAAGTGCTCCCAAAAGCGAGCAATGAACTAGGGCCACGGTCAGAAACGATAGTACGAGGTACCCCATGGAGCCAGACTATCTGATTGAAGTACAACTCAGCATAGTCAGTGGGACGATAGTCCACTCTAACAGGAATGAAATGAGCTGATTTGGTTAAACGATCCACAATTACCTAGATGGAGTTATGATTTTTGACAGTAGGAGGAAGTCCGACAATGAAATCCATACTTATCTCTTCCCATTTCCAACCTGGGATAGAAAATGGTTGAAGTAACCCAGCTTTCATGTGCACAGCTTTAACTCTACAGCAAGTGTCACACCTAGCAACATATGCAGCTATCTCTTTCTGCATCTTGGTCCACCAATAAAGTGGCTTCAAATCATAATACATCTTATTACTACCAGGATGGATGGTCAACTTGGACGAATGTGCTTCGGACAGGATCTGATCTCTAAGCTCTCGGTCCTTAGGTACCACTAATCTATCCTTAAACCACAACACACCTTCTTCATCTACCCTGAAATGCTTAGTTTCTTCCTCTTTCATCTTGCGTTTTATGTGGAATATACCAGGATCAGTCTTTTGGAGCTCAATAATTCTGCTTTTGAGAGTACAACTGACAGTGATGTTGTACAAGACTACTGGATGTAACAGGCGGGATCGATGAAAATCAGTCTCAACTAAGGAATGACAATGGGACTTACAGCTTAAAGCATCCGCAACCACATTTGCCTTGCCAGGATGATAGTGTACTTGAAGGTTATAGTCCTTAATCAATTTGAGCCATCTTCTCTGACGCATATTTAACTTGGGTTGGGTGAAGATGTATTTGAGGCTTTTGTGGTTGGTGTAGATATTGCAGACATTGCCCAACAGATAATGCCGCCATACTTTCAAAGCATGAACAACTGCGGCCAGTTCTAAGTCATGCGTTGGATAATTCACCTCATGTTTCCGAAGTTGTCGAGAGGTATATGCAATTACTCGGCCTTCCTGCATCAACACACCTCCCAAACCTATGCCTGAGGCATCACAATAAACATCAAACGGTTTCTCGATATCCGGTTGTGCCAGAACCGGAGCCGAGGTTAGGAGGGTTCGCAGTTGGTGAAAAGCCGCATCACACTCAGGAGTCCAAACAAACCTGGTGTCTTTTTACAGCAATCGAGTCATGGGCTTGGCTATTTTTGAGAAATCCGGGATGAAGCGACGATAATAGCCAGCCAACCCAAGAAAACTCCGGACCTCATGAACCGAGGTAGGAGCCTTCCAATTCAATACTTCTTGTACCTTGGTGGGATCCACCATAATTCCCCCATCGGACAACACATGCCCAAAGAAAGGTACTTCACGAAGCCAGAATTCACACTTACTAAACTTCGCATATAGTTGATGTTCTCGCAGTCTGGTGAGAACAATATGCAGGTGTTCAGTGTGTTCTTCCTCATTTTCAGAATATATCAAGATGTCATCGATAAACACCACCACAAACTTGTCCAATTCGGGCATAAACACCGAATTCATCAAGCACATGAAGTGTGCGGGGGCATTTGTCAGGCCGAAAGACATAACAAGATACTCATAAAGGCCGTATCTTATCGAGAAAGTTGTTTTTGGAATATCTTCAGGACGAATTTTAATCTGATGGTAACCAGATGTCAGGTCAATCTTGGAAAAGACTTTAGCTTTGGATAACTGATCGAACAAGATATCGATACGTGGCAGAGGATACTTATTTTTGACAGTGACTGCATTCAGAGGTCTATAATCTACACACATCCGCAAGGACTAGTTCTTCTTCTTCACAAAGATAGCAGGGCAACCCCACGAAGATGAACTAGGATGAATTAACCCCTTCTTCAAAAGTTCATTCAACTGCACCTTAAGTTCAGCTAGCTCATTCGGAGGCATCCTATAAGGCCTCCTAAAGATGGGTGCCGTGCCAGGAAACAACTCGATTTTAAATTCCACGTCCCGATCCGGAGGAAGTCCCGGCAAATCATCGAGAAACATGTCCGGAAACTCATTTACTATGGGAATTTCAGTCAACGTCTTTGCTTGTACAGCATGAACTTCCCCAGATAAATCCACTTTTCTGGGAAGTTGTACTAGAAAACCCTTTTGATCTGTAGGATCTCTGAGCATGACTACCCGAGTGGGTGTATCAATGAGTACCCCATTTTGACTCATCCAATTCATGCCCAGAATAACATCTATGCCTAATCCCGGCAAAACCACTAAGGCAAGCGAATACTTTCGCCCTTCTATCTCAAACTCAAGGTTCCCCACTACTTTATTTGTGGAAATATTCCCACTTGCCGCACTAATGCAATAACCCCCGCCATCAATAGTATGTAACTTGTGTGCAAACTTTGATGCAAACTTAGGACTGATAAAGGAATGCGAAGCACCTGAATCAAAAAGTACCACTGTAGGATGTTGGTCAACTAGGAACTTACCAGCAGTGACAACCTCACCAGATGGGATTTCCTCAATACTGTTATAATGAGCATGCCCCTGACGGCCACCTTGGTTGACATTCTTCTTAGGATAAGGACAATTTTCTGGACTAATGGCCTGGCTTGTTGCAGTTCCAGCAAGGCATGTTGCTAGGAGGAACAATGGAGCTGCTCTGACCAGAATTTTCCTTTGGCAGAGCGACTGTATAAGCCTTGCGGAACCCAGTTTTAGAAGCAGGCTTCTTTTGTGGTGGACGGAACTTGGTATTATGAGCAGGTGGGCGAGGGGAAGCCCTAGGTGCAGCTGGAGTCCAAGACTACGAAGCACTCGCCTCAATGGCCCTTTTGCGGCTCTTAGAGGCAGAATAAATAGCATTATTGTTTTCCTGAGTCAAAGCATCACTGATAAAATCATTGAAGGTCGTACACTTGCTCGTGCCCATGGTCTTCATCAGTTTTTGGCCGAGGCCTCTTTTAAAGCTAGCAATTTTCTTAGCATCGGTATCCACAAACTCTGTGGCATACCTTGCCAGGTTGTTGAAAGATTGCAGATATTCAGTCAAGCTTTTACTTCCCTGCGACAGCCTCATGAATTCTGTGTGCTTGATAGCCATAAGACCTGGAGGAATATAGTTCCCACGGAATGCTGCCTTGAACTGGTCCCAAGCAATCGGGACATTTGCAGGTAGTGTGGAACGATAGTGGCTCCACCAAAAACCCGCTGGACCATGCAGCTAATGAGAAGCATATTCAGTTTTTAGCTCATCGGTCAAGCAAAGCAGACAAAACTTTTGTTCAATAGTGTTCAACCACTCGTCGGCTTGCAGTGGTTCCTCCGCCTCCTTAAAGAGCGGGGGCTTAGTATCAAGAAAGTCCTTGAAATCGCTGTACTAATTGGGTTCTGGGCCCTGGCAGCCATGACGAGCCTCCCGGTTGGCAAGCTGGCACATAGCATTAGTCAGCATGCGCTGCCCTTCTACCCCGGACTGCATCAGCTTAGCCGGGGTAGGTGGTGGCGGAGGGGGTGGCTGTTCCTCATCCTCATTGCCACGACCCCGACGGAGGTTGTACGACATCTGCAAAATGCATAGCCAATGAGCACTGACGATGTGGTAAATTTGTAGATGAATTATTGTAAATAGATCAAACTGACTTCATGAAAAATGACTTTGCAAAGAATCCAAGCACAATAATTCATCACAACCACACAATCCATTCAAGCGCATCAATTGACGCAATCGTGTGTGGTTAACCAACCAAATGTATTTTGGCATAAGGCTCACTCCCAGGGAGCACGGTAGTGACTGAACGGTTTACTTTCATATTTACGTGATTTTTGACCCTTCGTATAGGTACTCGGATTCAATCCCAAAAATTTCTAATCGACTAAGAAAGGCTACTTCAAACTGACCACAAAGAGACTTCTCAACGGTAGAGTTCCATGGTGGATCATACTAGCCACCTCGATACCAGCGCGTGCCAAGCAGCACAGCCTTATGTCGCGCGCCACAGGAGGCCCTCGGTTTCATCGCGGCACCGAAGGGTTCTAATCGTGATACCATCATCGAACGCAACACCATAAGACATCCAATTGTAATCGAAATTAAAAGGTTCAAACTAAACATCCAGGAAACATAGGGTTCGACCTTACATTCCAAAAGCCAAGTTATTACAAAGCCTCACTCCAACACAGGGAGGGCACAAAAGATGATTCTAACATCGTAGCTACGCGATGACTACTCTAAGCGTTGTCCTCAGAGTCGGTGTCTAGGATCTCCCCGCCGTCCTCATCACTAACAGGCTCTAACTCCTCATCATCTTCTTCTTCTTCTGGTTCTTCTTCTGGTGGGGCATCCTGAGGTCCATTGACCTCCACTTCATCATCATCTTCAGCCATGAAGATTCTCAAACCCATGTCCTCGTCTGTGTTGATGTTTCGAGGCAGCAGAGGATTGAGCTGGTTGTTCAAGTGGTGCACTTCTTCATGAAGATTGCCATTGTATTCTTCAGCGTTCCCCAACTGTTGTTCGAGCTCAAACTAACGAGCTCTCAGAACGTTCTCCTCGTGCTAGGCTTCATCCCTCTGGTTCATGACACGGACCAGCATGCGTTGACAGTTGTGATTTGCCACTGTCAACCTCTGGACTGCAAGTGTTTCCTGATCACGGTCATGGATCACTTGCTCCAGTTGCTGACGCGCTGCATTCCTAGCAGCAGTCACTTCGGCCAACTCAGCCCACAGCCTTTCCACCTCAGTGGGCTCGGGGCGGGGCTCACGTGGAGCTAGCTGGTGGCGAGGAGCCCTTCCTCTGGTCGACTTACGGGTGGTCCTCTTAGTACGTGCCATCTGTATCAAAAAGGTATAACTTAAGGTGAGGATAATTTAGGGGATACGAAATTTAATTTAGTCAGGACTATTGATAATTTAAGGAGGGAGTACATGATATGTATGATATATTTAAACATGATGCATGCACGTTCCGTACGCCCTCTCACCCTAGTAGAAACCTAAAGTTCTAACACTAGGCGGTGGCATACATACACTCTCTCATATAAGCGAAACTATCGGTCTACTCGTTACGCTGTTAATGTTCCTGCAGAAATTCTCATTTCAGCCCAACAGTTTCCTAATATAACACACAAGAAAGCAGTAACTAAATACTTTCCATATACACATCCCCTGATGTATATACTTCAGTATCAAAGCTACCCGATTGAAAGATTCCCACAATTAAGTGCTTACATAATTACACGGTTTAAACATGTAACTATGCAAGTCACCAAAGCTACTCTCCTCTAGATCGCCGGTTGGACGATCATGCTCTCACATCTCACACTTACCAGAGCGTCGAGGTAATTGATCCATACATTACCACCCAAGTGGATGGCATCCATACAATATCACGCCATATGGACAACGAAACAGAAAAAACCAAGACCACCAAGTTAGTACTTATAATAAGCCACCTAAGAGTCCTTATTTGGGCTAAGGGATGTGATCACTGGCATACCTATAAAAATAATTTTTTTAGTTTTAACCCTTTTCATAAACAAATACTTTTGTTTTTAATTACTCGTATGATGTGTTTAATGTTGAATTATGCTCCGGTACCAGCTGTAACAGAACCGACCAAATACTTTTGTTTTTCGAACTTGAGCCCATATAATCCCGGTAGTCAATCGAAATCACGAAGGATTTCAAACCAACTTGCTTACAACCAAGATCACATCATTCAACATACACATCATACGTTACATTTCACAAGTAGTTCCGAAATAAGTTTGCACACACACGGAGTCGCAATTATTACAAACCAAGTTTAGAAAGTAGCGGAAGCATAACGCACACCAGTTGTTTAACTACTGCCAGTCTTGTTGATCAACAACCCGCAAAAGCATCATGAAAGTACATAAAAGATGATCACGCCCCGGTGATCTAGTCTTCGTCACCCGCAGGGTGGAGACAAGTTTTGCAGAAGCCTTGATAGAGCATATCATCTACAACAGGAGGGAATAAACCCTGAGTACTGGAATGTACTCAGCTAGACTTACCCGTCAAAAACCAGAAATAAGATGACACCAAGGATTATACAAGGCTTACACAAGAGGCTAGCTGACACCACATTTTGCATAAAGGCATAAGTAGTTGGAACTCTTATAACCTGTACTAGTAGTTATTTTTAGCATTTACCTATCATCTATCTTAGCACCTATACTAAACATGCACTTGATTAACATCAAACAATTATTAACATTTTATCCAAAGAAGGTATATATTGTGGCAACAATGTATCATTCACTTAACCATCTGTTCAATTAATGAGATCTACGTTGCCGCTGCTCAAGTCAAGTGCTCACTAACCGGGAGCGACGGTGATTCGAATTGAATTCCTATCCAGCTGGAGGGGTACTTCTAACACTCACCGAGTCACGCCTAGCGAGGGCTGCTCAGGTCATCTTTCGTACAGTTCAGGAATCGCAGGTCCGAATGATGTCGCGTCCCCAAGGGCGACACTCTGCCAGGTGATATGGACTCTAACCCCCCTGGTCTCACACCAATGTCCCCAAGCACATCCTTTCTCTCCTCCAAGATGCAACCTACCATTCGATTCCCGGCCTGAACTATCCTACCCGACTTCGCGGTCGGAACGACTTATCCGGCCAACTAAGTGTTAGACTGCGTTCAACATGACTCAAGGATGTATAGCAAATCGGTCCTTAAACGACTCAGACGGGCATAGCTCCACACCCAAGACGTGAAGTGTCTTGCGGCTGTACTATCGAACTCCCGCCCGGTCTCAATTTCATTTTAAAGCATGGTTCCATCCACGATAGCCATAAGCCACTCGTGACCCAATCCTATATCTCGCAGATGACCGGAAATCACCCGACTTCTACCGGACTAAGCGGGGCTAAGCATTGACACGTGCCTAAACCTAATTTTGGATTCAAGTACGATATCTGGACAAGGACAGGTATAATGCAACAAACGTTTTCATACAACTTCTACAACTTAATGCAATAGACAATTAAAAGTACTCAAGATAGATTTATAAAACGATAGGTTTAGCATGCACAGGGGCTTGCCTTTTAGAAAGGTCGAAGGTCGGTGGTCAGGGCACTCGGGCAAGTCTTCAGCGGCGTCTCCTCCGCCGACTGGTTCTGCTGGCTCCTCCGGCTGGTCCTGGACTTCCTCTGAAATCACTAGCTCGAACTCGAGGAGCGTTACCCCCTCTAGAACACCTATTGCATGAGTGCATAATAAATCTCATGGATGCATAATGAAAGATGCAGCATGCTCGGAATGAAATGAATTGCAACACTCTTAAAGCTCTATTCAAATCACTTCAAATATTAGGTGCAAATTTCCTCTCCGGTAGCGAAGTACTCACCTAATCTACTCAACCTAAGATATAGCTGTTCTTCTTCGGTTAAGGCCCTAACACCTAACAATCACAAGACTAACATTACTTAGGTCACCACATCCAACGCCAAAATATCACAGCAAAACATTCTGGACAGTAGCTACTTGTTTCTAACATAACTGAAAATTCCCTACTCCAAAAGATATGATCTAAGACAATCTGGAAAGCTTAAGAAATGCCCTACAATTTATTTTCAGACCTCAACCCTAAATTCCTAAGTCCTCCATGTCGAATTTCCCAAGTTCCAGAAGCTGTCCTCTCTAAACAGAGAGTAGCCAATTCTGGACTGTCACTTAAAACAGCAATAGCTTCCAAACTACTAAGCGAAATGCTCCCAAATTTTGACACAAGTTAGTTTATCAAGTTTACTACAACTTTGGTATTTACAAGTTTTCCAGCAAACACATTTATCAAGGGTCAAAGCCAAAATTACTACCAGCTGTCCAGAAAACCTAGAATTGCAAAGATTAAATATTTATTTATGTGGCAAATTTCCCCTAAGACCAAACTAATGTTACCAAAAGTTCACATGGGTCACAAAAACACCAAAAAGTAAGGTGTGCCTACCTAAAATATTTATTTATACTCATTTCTTAATTTACTTAAGTAATTAAGTGGAATTTTAAACATATATGTAAATTGTTCCTTAAATTCTACAAAAATTACAGGAGACTCTCTGACCCAAAAAGAGACTATTGTGAAAATTTGAACTAAATTTATTCACAGAAACTCCCTACACAAAATTCATAAGCCAAAAAGGCTGATTTTTGTATAATTAACAAATCACATTGAAAAGTATCAAACAACAGATTTCATATTTTTCTTAGATACTTTAGGGTACCAAGACATTCTCCAAAAATTTATAAGAACATTGCACATGTAGAACAATTACTAAAATTCATTCAAGTATTTCCTAAAACAACATGATAGCATTATAACTTGAAAAGTACTTAAGCACTACTGCCCAAATTTTTACCAGAGCTAATATAGGTATAACTTAGCCTACCCACCAAATTTCATAATTTTTTTGGAATGCTACAGCTCAAGTTATACATTTAAAAAATTTGCCTTCATTTCAAAACACATTTGAAAGACCTATTTAATTCTCCCAGAAACTAAACATCACATACCAGATTTATATTTTTCTAAAATACTACACCTCATGTAGATCCTAACAAAATTTATCTCATAATTTTTGGGCAAGTAAAACCCTAGATCTACATTTTCCAAACATCAACTAAAATCTGTGACAAATATGAAAAGAAAAACAAAACCGAACCCTAACTCGCTACTGGGCCGGCCCTTACGCGGACGCGGCCCAACTCCCTCGGTTTAGCCCGCTCCCGCGCGCGGCCTGTTCCGGCTCTCGCCCGCGCGCGCGTGCGAGTGACAGGTGGGGCCCGATTGCCAGAGAGAGAAGAGCGAAGGGGGAGAAGGCCACGACTCCGACGAGCTCTAGCTCGCCGACGATGGTGTCTCCGGCGATGGGAAGAGCACCAACGGCTTCCACGTGACTTCCCGCATCGACCAACCCTAGATTTGCTGATCCTATCCCACCCTAGCTACGACAGCCATGGCGACCGCAGCTCGGAGGCGGCACCCGGTGGCAGTCCGGCGAGCTCCGGGAACCAGGGACCTAAGTGAGGTGTGCTACGGCTTCCTGAGGACATGGCAGACCTCTCCATGCCAAGGACGAGGATGGAGGTGTTGCGAATGCAGCTGGCCGCGTGAGTACCGCACCGGCGGCCATGGCGCGGCAACGCACGACGGTGTTCCAGCGTGTACCGGCCATCCTACCCGGTAACGTCATCACCTAGGCTTCTCTACCCGCCCCGGAACCTAGAACACGTAGTAGGGAGACTGGAGGGTGACCGTAGGGAGCTGGCCATGGTGAGCCGCCGCGCCGACAGTACGCCGGCGAGGACTCGCGGTGGCGGAAACAGAAATTCACCCTTACCTCTGCACAATCCGGTCAAGCAACGGGTGGAGGAGGTGGAGGGGATTTTGGCGGAGCGGTGGACGGGATTTAGAGGACGGTGGTGAGACGGTGAGCTCGCGTGAGCACGGAGAAGGCTGCGGCAGCAATGGTGCCTCCGTTTTCCGCCTCGGTGAACCTGGCCAGAGCGAGAGTGAAGGAGAGAAGAGTGAGCGCGAGTGTGGGGTGGAGGTGTCCGCTCGGTGTTCATCTCCGCGCTTGGGCTCACGACGTGGAGGCGACGGCAGAGCTTGGACGCCACGCAGCGACGCCCTTCTGCTTGAGCGCCACGACACGGCCGGTGTCTGACTGAATGGCGAGATCGTTGACTGAATCGATGAGGCCGAACAGTGACTGACAGCGTGATTTCAAAGGTGAATATCTCTAAAAACAGCTTGATTTAGCAGAAGGTGAGAACACCAAAATTGTAGAGCTTCATGAGGGCTACAAGTTTGCTAATTGGCTCAAGAACAGATTCGGCTTGGATTTGAAACTACATAGCCCCAAAGTGGTGCCTTGTGAAACTGAAACGTGGTTTTAGTCAATAAACTGATTGAAAACCCTATTTTCTTGACACTATATCTCCTAAACCATTTAGAACCAGGTGATGGTGATGTTGGCAATGTTGTAGAGCTACATGAGTACTACAAAAGTGTCAACATGAGTGTGAGCTGGTTTGGTCTGGTTGCAAACTACAAGCTTCCAAAGTAGGTCACAGTAAAACTGGAGGGCACTTTTGAGACTTAGGAAAATTTCTAAGTGTTGACTTGTGGGCCATTTTTGAGCATGTTCTGGTCAGTTTCATGAGATGGTCATATTGAGACTTTTGTTCCTCATAAAATTCCCTACAACTTTGCTTAAGGTGCTCCTCCATGCAAGGTCTCTAAGCTAGATTTTTTTAATTGGTCAAACTAGAGCATCCTAGGGCTAAATGCTGGTCAACTACACCTTGGAGGGGATTTTGGTGATTTTGGTCAAATGAACTTGCTCCATTAGTGACCCTAAGTATAACTAAGGTGTTGTGAGATATCATTAGCTACTCTCCCCTTTTGTTACACCAACTACCTAGTGTCACATGATGTGAACCAAACAAAATTCTAAAAACAACCACATTAGTTGCAACCACATAAAATAACATGAAAATGATGCATGCTTATGCTTATGCAAATGCAATGCAATTATGGAGCTAAACACCTGAGGTGTTACACTTCTTTCTCATGATAGTCTCTCAGTCCAAGCTGATTTGGCTTGTGAAGGATCTTTGGCGCAGGTGATGAAGAGGAAGTAGGTGTAGGAGTAGTAGGAGGGTCGACACTCATGTTGGAGCAGGCTCTTGATGATGCTCGTGTCAATCTCCTGGTTCCAACGCTCTTGACTACTCCCACAGCTCCCTTAGCAAACTTCTTCAATCCACTCATCCTACAAAACTGACAAAGACAAAACTCATGGAGAGAGTTAGGGAATGGGTTAGTTGGTTAGCCGTCCAAAGTCAGTGGTCTAGAGGTTAGTCGTCTAAGAGATTATTTTTTTAGTTGGTTTCCGACAGAACCTCCCTTCAAATTTTAATTTGTTCTAGCCTAACTTGGCAACACTACCACTAAATGAGATATGATAGCAGCACTAAAAACCTTCCTTCTCTCAACTCTAAGCTCGAAGACACTCTCCTCTCTCCTTTCCCTTCTTTCTTTCCACTCTCTTCCTTCTCTCCTATACTCTTGTAGAAAACTCGAAACTGAGAACAGCTTGTACACTAAAAATTCTGAGTCTTGGTGGTGCATAGAAGCAATGGGTGAAGGGGTTTTTATAAAGGAAGAGATGGCTGGGCAGGCGCCCAAGCGGAGGGGCTGGCCGCCCCACTTCTATCCCCTTTCTGGCTAAAATTTTCAACTCTCCACCTTGCTTAAGTGCCAAGTATGAAAAAGAGGTGTGTGGGTGGATTTGGCGATGGAAAGGGAAAATGGTGGAGGTGAGTGGAAGTGGATAAATAATGTGATGTGATGTATGTGAGGTGGAGTGTATGGCATGTGGGTCCCATGGTGGTGGGTCCACTATACACTATATATATAAATAAAATACAGGAGATTAAAAGAGTAGAAACTAAAATGCTTAAAATGAATGGAATAAATATTTTTGTACCACCACAGTAAATACTTTTACGGGTTTTCACACATCGTAAAAATTATTTACATGGGGCTAGAATTTTTATAATGCAGTACTGTGAATGTAAATGCTTAAGAAAAATTATGCAAATAAATATCGAGTTACCTTGCGGCAAGGGTTTAAATTTTAGAGTCCTTCGAACTGGACCTTCCAATATTTTATTCTTCTGATGATCCCACAGATGATGGCTCTAGTGATTTTTCCATCTTGTCTTGATCAACCATCTTTGCAGAGGAATTGAGTTCCTGTTTTGACTTAAATGCAAATTGTTCTTCTTGCCCATTTATGGTGAATTTGATTTCTCCTTTCCCGACATTAATGTGTGCATTGGCAGTGCTTAAAAAGGGTCTCCCGAGGATAAGTGACACTTTTGAGTCTGGATGCATATCTAGTACCACAAAGTCCACTAGAACAAAGAATTCTCATATCTTGACTGGAATATTCTCGGCAATGCCCAATGGGTACTGAACTGATTGATCT
>CM039591.1:33996114-34036073 GCA_022457205.1 Saccharum spontaneum | reverse complement strand
TGTAGGGGATACGAAATTTAATTTAGTCAGGACTAATGATAATTTAAGGAGGGAGTACATGATATGTATGATATATTTAAACATGATGCATGCACGTTCCGTACGCCCTCTCACCCTAGTAGAAACCTAAAGTTCTAACACTAGGCGGTGGCATACATACACTCTCTCATATAAGCGAAACTATCGGTCTACTCGTTACGCTGTTAATGTTCCTGCAGAAATTCTCATTTCAGCCCAACAGTTTCCTAATATAACACACAAGAAAGCAGTAACTAAATACTTTCCATATACACATCCCCTGATGTATATACTTCAGTATCAAAGCTACCCGATTGAAAGATTCCACAATTAAGTGCTTACATAATTACACGGTTTAAACATGTAACTATGCAAGTCACCAAAGCTACTCTCCTCTAGATCGCCGGTTGGACGATCATGCTCTCACATCTCACACTTACCAGAGCGTCGAGGTAATTGATCCATACATTACCACCCAAGTGGATGGCATCCATACAATATCACGCCATATGGACAACGAAACAGAAAAAACCAAGACCACCAAGTTAGTACTTATAATAAGCCACCTAAGAGTCCTTATTTGGGCTAAGGGATGTGATCACTGGCATACCTATAAAAATAATTTTTTAGTTTTAACCCTTTTCATAAACAAATACTTTTGTTTTTAATTACTCGTATGATGTGTTTAATGTTGAATTATGCTCCGGTACCAGCTGTAACAGAACCGACCAAATACTTTGTTTTTCGAACTTGAGCCCATATAATCCCGGTAGTCAATCGAAATCACGAAGGATTTCAAACCAACTTGCTTACAACCAAGATCACATCATTCAACATACACATCATACGTTACATTTCACAAGTAGTTCCGAAATAAGTTTGCACACACACGGAGTCGCAATTATTACAAACCAAGTTAGAAAGTAGCGGAAGCATAACGCACACCAGTTGTTTAACTACTGCCAGTCTTGTTGATCAACAACCCGCAAAAGCATCATGAAAGTACATAAAAGATGATCACGCCCCGGTGATCTAGTCTTCGTCACCCGCAGGGTGGAGACAAGTTTTGCAGAAGCCTTGATAGAGCATATCATCTACAACAGGAGGGAATAAACCCTGAGTACTGGAATGTACTCAGCTAGACTTACCCGTCAAAAACCAGAAATAAGATGACACCAAGGATTATACAAGGCTTACACAAGAGGCTAGCTGACACCACATTTTGCATAAAGGCATAAGTAGTTGGAACTCTTATAACCTGTACTAGTAGTTATTTTTAGCATTTACCTATCATCTATCTTAGCACCTATACTAAACATGCACTTGATTAACATCAAACAATTAGTAACATTTTATCCAAAGAAGGTATATATTGTGGCAACAATGTATCATTCACTTAACCATCTGTTCAATTAATGAGATCTACGTTGCCGCTGCTCAAGTCAAGTGCTCACTAACCGGGAGCGACGGTGATTCGAATTGAATTCCTATCCAGCTGGAGGGGTACTTCTAACACTCACCGAGTCACGCCTAGCGAGGGCTGCTCAGGTCATCTTTCGTACAGTTCAGGAATCGCAGGTCCGAATGATGTCGCGTCCCCAAGGGCGACACTCTGCCAGGTGATATGGACTCTAACCCCCCTGGTCTCACACCAATGTCCCCAAGCACATCCTTTCTCTCCTCCAAGATGCAACCTACCATTCGATTCCCGGCCTGAACTATCCTACCCGACTTCGCGGTCGGAACGACTTATCCGGCCAACTAAGTGTTAGACTGCGTTCAACATGACTCAAGGATGTATAGCAAATCGGTCCTTAAACGACTCAGACGGGCATAGCTCCACACCCAAGACGTGAAGTGTCTTGCGGCTGTACTATCGAACTCCCGCCCGGTCTCAATTTCATTTTAAAGCATGGTTCCATCCACGATAGCCATAAGCCACTCGTGACCCAATCCTATATCTCGCAGATGACCGGAAATCACCCGACTTCTACCGGACTAAGCGGGGCTAAGCATTGACACGTGCCTAAACCTAATTTTGGATTCAAGTACGATATCTGGACAAGGACAGGTATAATGCAACAAACGTTTTCATACAACTTCTACAACTTAATGCAATAGACAATTAAAAGTACTCAAGATAGATTTATAAAACGATAGGTTTAGCATGCACAGGGGCTTGCCTTTTAGAAAGGTCGAAGGTCGGTGGTCAGGGCACTCGGGCAAGTCTTCAGCGGCGTCTCCTCCGCCGACTGGTTCTGCTGGCTCCTCCGGCTGGTCCTGGACTTCCTCTGAAATCACTAGCTCGAACTCGAGGAGCGTTACCCCCTCTAGAACACCTATTGCATGAGTGCATAATAAATCTCATGGATGCATAATGAAAGATGCAGCATGCTCGGAATGAAATGAATTGCAACACTCTTAAAGCTCTATTCAAATCACTTCAAATATTAGGTGCAAATTTCCTCTCCGGTAGCGAAGTACTCACCTAATCTACTCAACCTAAGATATAGCTGTTCTTCTTCGGTTAAGGCCCTAACACCTAACAATCACAAGACTAACATTACTTAGGTCACCACATCCAACGCCAAAATATCACAGCAAAACATTCTGGACAGTAGCTACTTGTTTCTAACATAACTGAAAATTCCCTACTCCAAAAGATATGATCTAAGACAATCTGGAAAGCTTAAGAAATGCCCTACAATTTATTTTCAGACCTCAACCCTAAATTCCTAAGTCCTCCATGTCGAATTTCCCAAGTTCCAGAAGCTGTCCTCTCTAAACAGAGAGTAGCCAATTCTGGACTGTCACTTAAAACAGCAATAGCTTCCAAACTACTAAGCGAAATGCTCCCAAATTTTGACACAAGTTAGTTTATCAAGTTTACTACAACTTTGGTATTTACAAGTTTTCCAGCAAACACATTTATCAAGGGTCAAAGCCAAAATTACTACCAGCTGTCCAGAAAACCTAGAATTGCAAAGATTAAATATTTATTTATGTGGCAAATTTCCCCTAAGACCAAACTAATGTTACCAAAAGTTCACATGGGTCACAAAAACACCAAAAAGTAAGGTGTGCCTACCTAAAATATTTATTTATACTCATTTCTTAATTTACTTAAGTAATTAAGTGGAATTTTAAACATATATGTAAATTGTTCCTTAAATTCTACAAAAATTACAGGAGACTCTCTGACCCAAAAAGAGACTATTGTGAAAATTTGAACTAAATTTATTCACAGAAACTCCCTACACAAAATTCATAAGCCAAAAAGGCTGATTTTTGTATAATTAACAAATCACATTGAAAAGTATCAAACAACAGATTTCATATTTTTCTTAGATACTTTAGGGTACCAAGACATTCTCCAAAAATTTATAAGAACATTGCACATGTAGAACAATTACTAAAATTCATTCAAGTATTTCCTAAAACAACATGATAGCATTATAACTTGAAAAGTACTTAAGCACTACTGCCCAAATTTTTACCAGAGCTAATATAGGTATAACTTAGCCTACCCACCAAATTTCATAATTTTTTTGGAATGCTACAGCTCAAGTTATACATTTAAAAAATTTGCCTTCATTTCAAAACACATTTGAAAGACCTATTTAATTCTCCCAGAAACTAAACATCACATACCAGATTTATATTTTTCTAAAATACTACACCTCATGTAGATCCTAACAAAATTTATCTCATAATTTTTGGGCAAGTAAAACCCTAGATCTACATTTTCCAAACATCAACTAAAATCTGTGACAAATATGAAAAGAAAAACAAAACCGAACCCTAACTCGCTACTGGGCCGGCCCTTACGCGGACGCGGCCCAACTCCCTCGGTTTAGCCCGCTCCCGCGCGCGGCCTGTTCCGGCTCTCGCCCGCGCGCGCGTGCGAGTGACAGGTGGGGCCCGATTGCCAGAGAGAGAAGAGCGAAGGGGGAGAAGGCCACGACTCCGACGAGCTCTAGCTCGCCGACGATGGTGTCTCCGGCGATGGGAAGAGCACCAACGGCTTCCACGTGACTTCCCGCATCGACCAACCCTAGATTTGCTGATCCTATCCCACCCTAGCTACGACAGCCATGGCGACCGCAGCTCGGAGGCGGCACCCGGTGGCAGTCCGGCGAGCTCCGGGAACCAGGGACCTAAGTGAGGTGTGCTACGGCTTCCTGAGGACATGGCAGACCTCTCCATGCCAAGGACGAGGATGGAGGTGTTGCGAATGCAGCTGGCCGCGTGAGTACCGCACCGGCGGCCATGGCGCGGCAACGCACGACGGTGTTCCAGCGTGTACCGGCCATCCTACCCGGTAACGTCATCACCTAGGCTTCTCTACCCGCCCCGGAACCTAGAACACGTAGTAGGGAGACTGGAGGGTGACCGTAGGGAGCTGGCCATGGTGAGCCGCCGCGCCGACAGTACGCCGGCGAGGACTCGCGGTGGCGGAAACAGAAATTCACCCTTACCTCTGCACAATCCGGTCAAGCAACGGGTGGAGGAGGTGGAGGGGATTTTGGCGGAGCGGTGGACGGGATTTAGAGGACGGTGGTGAGACGGTGAGCTCGCGTGAGCACGGAGAAGGCTGCGGCAGCAATGGTGCCTCCGTTTTCCGCCTCGGTGAACCTGGCCAGAGCGAGAGTGAAGGAGAGAAGAGTGAGCGCGAGTGTGGGGTGGAGGTGTCCGCTCGGTGTTCATCTCCGCGCTTGGGCTCACGACGTGGAGGCGACGGCAGAGCTTGGACGCCACGCAGCGACGCCCTTCTGCTTGAGCGCCACGACACGGCCGGTGTCTGACTGAATGGCGAGATCGTTGACTGAATCGATGAGGCCGAACAGTGACTGACAGCGTGATTTCAAAGGTGAATATCTCTAAAAACAGCTTGATTTAGCAGAAGGTGAGAACACCAAAATTGTAGAGCTTCATGAGGGCTACAAGTTTGCTAATTGGCTCAAGAACAGATTCGGCTTGGATTTGAAACTACATAGCCCCAAAGTGGTGCCTTGTGAAACTGAAACGTGGTTTTAGTCAATAAACTGATTGAAACCCTATTTTCTTGACACTATATCTCCTAAACCATTTAGAACCAGGTGATGGTGATGTTGGCAATGTTGTAGAGCTACATGAGTACTACAAAAGTGTCAACATGAGTGTGAGCTGGTTTGGTCTGGTTTGCAAACTACAAGCTTCCAAAGTAGGTCACAGTAAAACTGGAGGGCACTTTTGAGACTTAGGAAAATTTCTAAGTGTTGACTTGTGGGCCATTTTTGAGCATGTTCTGGTCAGTTTCATGAGATGGTCATATTGAGACTTTTGTTCCTCATAAAATTCCCTACAACTTTGCTTAAGGGTGCTCCTCCATGCAAGGTCTCTAAGCTAGATTTTTTTAATTGGTCAAACTAGAGCATCCTAGGGCTAAATGCTGGTCAACTACACCTTGGAGGGGATTTTGGTGATTTTGGTCAAATGAACCTTGCTCCATTAGTGACCCTAAGTATAACTAAGGTGTTGTGAGATATCATTAGCTACTCTCCCCTTTTGTTACACCAACTACCTAGTGTCACATGATGTGAACCAAACAAAATTCTAAAAACAACCACATTAGTTGCAACCACATAAAATAACATGAAATGATGCATGCTTATGCTTATGCAAATGCAATGCAATTATGGAGCTAAACACCTGAGGTGTTACACTTCTTTCTCATGATAGTCTCTCAGTCCAAGCTGATTTGGCTTGTGAAGGATCTTTGGCGCAGGTGATGAAGAGGAAGTAGGTGTAGGAGTAGTAGGAGGGTCGACACTCATGTTGGAGCAGGCTCTTGATGATGCTCGTGTCAATCTCCTGGTTCCAACGCTCTTGACTACTCCCACAGCTCCCTTAGCAAACTTCTTCAATCCACTCATCCTACAAAACTGACAAAGACAAAACTCATGGAGAGAGTTAGGGAATGGGTTAGTTGGTTAGCCGTCCAAAGTCAGTGGTCTAGAGGTTAGTCGTCTAAGAGATTATTTTTTTAGTTGGTTTCCGACAGAACCTCCCTTCAAATTTTAATTTGTTCTAGCCTAACTTGGCAACACTACCACTAAATGAGATATGATAGCAGCACTAAAAACCTTCCTTCTCTCAACTCTAAGCTCGAAGACACTCTCCTCTCTCCTTTCCCTTCTTTCTTTCCACTCTCTTCCTTCTCTCCTATACTCTTGTAGAAAACTCGAAACTGAGAACAGCTTGTACACTAAAAATTCTGAGTCTTGGTGGTGCATAGAAGCAATGGGTGAAGGGGTTTTTATAAAGGAAGAGATGGCTGGGCAGGCGCCCAAGCGGAGGGGCTGGCCGCCCCACTTCTATCCCCTTTCTGGCTAAAATTTTCAACTCTCCACCTTGCTTAAGTGCCAAGTATGAAAAAGAGGTGTGTGGGTGGATTTGGCGATGGAAAAGGGAAAATGGTGGAGGTGAGTGGAAGTGGATGAAATAATGTGATGTGATGTATGTGAGGTGGAGTGTATGGCATGTGGGTCCCATGGTGGTGGGTCCACTATACACTATATATATAAATAAAATACAGGAGATTAAAAGAGTAGAAACTAAAATGCTTAAAATGAATGGAATAAATATTTTTGTACCACCACAGTAAATACTTTTAACGGGTTTTCACACATCGTAAAAATTATTTACATGGGGCTAGAATTTTTATAATGCAGTACTGTGAATGTAAATGCTTAAGAAAAATTATGCAAATAAATATCGAGTTACCTTGCGGCAAGGGTTTAAATTTTTAGAGTCCTTCGAACTGGACCTTCCAATATTTTATTCTTCTGATGATCCCACAGATGATGGCTCTAGTGATTTTTCCATCTTGTCTTGATCAACCATCTTTGCAGAGGAATTGAGTTCCTGTTTTGACTTAAATGCAAATTGTTCTTCTTGCCCATTTATGGTGAATTTGATTTCTCCTTTCCCGACATTAATGTGTGCATTGGCAGTGCTTAAAAAGGGTCTCCCGAGGATAAGTGACACTTTTGAGTCTGGATGCATATCTAGTACCACAAAGTCCACTAGAACAAAGAATTCTCATATCTTGACTGGAATATTCTCGGCAATGCCCAATGGGTACTGAACTGATTGATCTGCTAACTGTAGGCACATTGATGTTGGCTCGAGTGCCGAGTGGTCAAGCTTGTGATAGACTGCAGTAGGCATCACACTAACACTTGCTCCAAGGTCACATAGTGCATTGTTTGAAATGTTGATTTCCAATTGAGCAATCAATAGCGAGGCATCCTGGATCTTTCTTCTTTTTTGGTAATTTATTCAGGATAGCCGCACTACACTAATCGATTAGCTTGATCACTTTAGTGGATGGCAGTGGTCTCCTCTTGTTCAAAATATCTCTAATATACTTGGCATATGTAGGAACTTGAATGGCATCCAATAGAGGTATGTTGACATATAACTTCTGAATAACCTCCACGAACTTGCTAAACTGCTCATCCGATTGTGGTCTTTTAATTCTGCGAGGAAACGGTATGTAGTTCGTATCATGAAAATTCTGTCTCATTTCATGATCTTGTAATGTGTCTTGAGGTTGCACATCTTGTTCAACTTCATTATTATTCTCTTCTTCTGCCACTGGTGGTACTACTGGTGCTCTTTTCGCTCCTTTTGGATAGGGAGGATCCTTGGTGGATCTCCCTCCTCTTGTAGTAATAGCTCTTACATGCTCAGGGTCAGTGGCAGTGGGCAATACTGTAGCTAGCTGTTTTATCCTCTCTTCTATCTTCTTATTAAACTTGAGCTGATCTTTGATGGCAGCTGAGAAACTATCCAATTTGACATTTATATCCTTCAGGATTCTATCATTAGCAGCAAGCTTTACTTTGATTTCACTGTTCATTCTGATCTGTTGCTCGACTAAATCCCTCAATGTTGGTTGTCGATTCAATTTTTGATTTGGCTGATACAAAGGCTTCTAGGCCGTGGAATTTATATCTTGTTTGTATGCTACTTCAATCGCCCTTTGATCTTCCTTATACTTAGCCCTCTGGTCAAGCCAGTTGAGCAAGTCATCCATCTTGGTAGACAGTGCAATCACTTCTTCAATTGTTTCTTCACTCTGATGACAATGTTGAGTGTGGTCTTGGGACCAGCCTTGATTTTCTGATATTTTCTCCATAAACAACTTGGCTTTCCCAAATGTAAGTGACATAAATGATCCTCCAACAGTTGCATCTAGGAGCTCACATGCTTTCTAAGTTAATCCATGATAAAAGCCTTGCATGAGTAACCATTCTTCCATTCCATGATGAGGACAATCTGAGATATATTCTTATAAACGTTCTCATGCTTCTGAAATGGTTTCTGTCTTCTGCTGTTGAAAATTGGTAATCTTTCCTCTTAAGGCATTGGTCTTGCCTATTGGGAAGAATTTTGCTAGAAAGGCCTTTGAACACTTTGCCCATGTGTTGATGTTTTCTTTGTTGGCATAAAACCACTGCTTCGCACTTCCCACTAGTGAGAATGGAAAAAGGCAAAGTAGTATACTATCTTGATTGACTTCTTTACTGACGATAGTGCTCCCAATTTCTAGGAAATTCTACAAATGTGCACTTGCATCTTCATGAATCTTTCCACTGAATTGGATAGCTTGCACCATATTAATGAGGCTTGGCTTGAGCTCAAACTCAAGATTATTTGTTTCCAATGCTGGACCTGTACGGATATTCTCAACTATACGAGCAAAGAATTCATGTAGGGTTTTTGTAGCCATAGCTTTAGGAATTGGTGATAAGCTCCTTCTTGGGTTGATCCAATTCTAATGATGGAGAGTTGAGTGAATCAGAACCAATCCTGCTAATACCCTATATAAAATACAAACATAGAAAAATAACAGGGGTGAACCTGCCAATGTAGAGGTGCCTTGTTATGATTTCTCATTTCCTAAGTATCTATTTACACAATTTTTCTCAAAGGTTTATTCCTTTCCCCGGCAACGGCGCCAGAAATGTTTGTTGACACTTCTAACACCACTTAGCTAAGTTGTCATCCCTAGCATGGTGCCAGAAGTGTTGGTATAGAACTGCTCCTCTTAGAATAAAAATGGGATCCGCAAGCGTACAAATAAAGTACCATCGTAACACTTCACTGGGAAATATTCTAGGTATCGTTAATTTATATTTAGCTCAAGGGAAAGAACTAAGGACTTAAACCTAAAGGGATGGATTTGCAAAATATGACTACTTATGAGAAATCAATCACATAGTCACTTTGGTAGGGGGGATAAACCATGATAAATAAGTATAAATGAATTATAAAGCATAAGGATAAATCACGCAGAGATTTGACGTCTGATTAGTTCAAGAGATTGAATTCTAGGTAGGTTATAATCTACTAAGTCATTCATCTACTCTAGTAAACACACTATCATATATAGCATAAAAGATTCTTTATATATGTATAAGGAATATTACTGAAGAAAGCCAGAACATAGCATGACTTCCTATGTAACGTTGTTTCTACCTGTCCTATCAACGGGGGGTGGACTATATAAGACTCAATAGAACTGTCACTTCCACAATCTACCACACGATCCGACCAATAGGGTGCATTTGTAGGTGTTGATGGTAGATAAGTGTCAGTTTTAACCATCAACGAAACATGAAAAAGGACCTAAACGTAATTATCTCTTAGATATAGAGGGTCTACTAACATAATTCCAAGAGTTTTGGTGAATCTATGTTTTGGAGGAGTTAAACTAAAAAAAGACCAGAATCACCAAATAGAAGTATCTCAAATGATGAAATAAAGTGAACCATTGTGTAGAGCTCATCGAGACACATGAAATAGAGTTTTGGTTCACCCAAATCGGAGTCCAGACGATAAAGTTACGTCTTCCGAAAGATTGTAAATGGGCTCCAAGAGCAGTCCGGAGTAAAACGGGCATATCTCCCTCATCCGAACTCCGTTTTAGGTGATCCACTAGGTGAATCGAAGCTAACAAAAAGATCAATCAGCTGTACTAAATATGTGCCCATTTGGGCCAAGGGATTGGGCTACCACCCAGCCCTTTGGGCAGGCGCTCAGGTCCTACAACCAATCAGGCTCCGTCTCGCAGATCGCCCCTCCACCACCTTTGAGGATCAATAATAATCATAGATCAAGGTCGGTTTGATCCAAGGATTGTGGTGCTTCCTAGAGGGCTATGTAAGAAAGGCCCCTGGCCCTTAGAGGAGGCATCCCCATAAACCCTAATTTCATTATCTCTCAGCTGGGATCAGAGGCAGAGGTGTCCTATGAAAGGATGACCTCTCCTCCCTAGAGAATTAGGGCTAGACATTCCAATGTAGTAGATTAGATCTAGATGAGAGTTAGGGAGAGCGGAGCTGCGCTTTGGTTCTAGAGAAGTCTTCAGAGATTTGGTATGTCTTTGTATATATTCTTTACAAGACTTATGCTTTATATATTTTTCATCTTCTATATTTACTTTATGCCTTTATTATGTATGGTTAGTATAGATGTTATACCTTGGCATGGGATCTTAGCTTGTATTGAGTGATTTAGTTATTGCGCATAGCTAGAGTAGTAATCGATAGTTTAGGCATGGCATCTAGGCTATAGGTTACCTGAGGTTGCGCTCAACCCCATGTATAGTTGTGGTAGCCCCAGAGGTGATAACTCTGTAAGGCCTTCGTAATCCACCACGTTTGGGTTGATGTTCGTAGAGCTTTTGGCAGCCTTCCCCCGACTACTTTCTTCCTAGTCTCTTTCGAGAGTCGAAAGGTACTGTTGCTCCAAAGTGTCATGTGTATGATCGCTATATATATTCATGCTTTAGTTATTAAAGAACCAAAGTAATAGAGAAGTACATAGGAACCTTGATCTCTCCTGTTGTCCTCTCACTTTAGCTAGCTACTCATTTATCATAGAATTCTCCTATGTGTGCTTTTATTCATATACCTATCATATATCATTTACCCCCTGCTTTAGTCTAGTTGGTTTACTAAGTTAGTAGATACATGATGGTGAATTATCAGATTCTTTAACCCTTGCTTCCCTGTAATAAAATATAAATAAAGATACCTAGTTTACTCCTGGTAAAATGCTACAATGGTATATTCTGTGCACTTGCGGAATCCTTCATATATTAGTTGCACTTAATTTCTACCAACAGCAGGTAAATAGCATCTAAGCACCACGCTTACATGTGATCTACCACTTAACCCCCTCACAAAGAGAGCTAAGCACTTTGCAAACATATACATAAACTCATTATCAATCATAACCATATCAAATGTACCACTAGAGCAAACTAGGAACATAATAAATAGAAACATAATGATATTAGAATAAAGTTGTAGAGCAATGATACAAAATAATACCAATACTTTGATGATGAAGATCCGAATCCCGAGCATAAGTTGCCCTACTCTTCCTCTATCTAGTCTAAACCTATGTAGAACTTAAATAATTGGAGTAGCTATTCTAATTCTCTGGTGGAGAGACACTCCCTAAACCCTAGCTCTGCTGATGACTCCCTTTGCTAATAAATTGCTAATGAATTCTAGGGTTTCTCCTGGGGTTAGGGGCCTTGCTTATATAGCCCTCTAGGAAGCACCACTGCCCTTGTATCAAACCGACCTTGATCTATGATTTTTATTCATCCTCAAAGGCGGTGGAGGTAGGATCCATGAGGTTGCAACTGATTGGCTCCATGGCTTGGGTGCCTACCCATGAGGTGGGTGCAGGCGCCCCACCTGTCAGCCCAAATGGCCCTCGCCTTTGATGGGGTGCCTTCTCGAGTCTTCTAGATTATTCTTTTTCGTAGTAAGGTTGCTTTCTCTCTATATAAATCTGACATGTGGGTCTCCTTTAATCTTTTCCTGATAACCCCCTGCAGAAATAGACATTCACCAAAACTCATGGAAATTATTAGTTTAAAACCCCTAAGTCTAAGGTGAAGCTCATTTTAACCCTTCTCTTGACTCTTGTTGTCTTATAAAATTGATGGTTAATTACCATCAACACTATCTCCAAACGGACCAAATAGAGCTCCACCAGAGCCATGTCACCTAAGGAGCCTATGGTAGGTTTGATGCAAACCTTGCACGAATCTTGCATCGACGCAAACACTATCTCCAAATAGATCAAAACAAGATTCCACATGAACCACATCAACTAGGAGTTCCATCGGGTGCCTCTAATAATATTTTTGAGCCTACGGTACATTCGACACAAACTGCACTAATCTTGCATCAAGAGTAGCACTATCCCCAAATATACCTCATCACCTAGGAATCCCATCGAGTGCATCCAAATCAATTTCTAAGCATATGGCACATTCGGCGCAAACCGTGCACCTATCTTGCATCGACACTAACACTGTCTCCAAACGGACTAAAACGAGATTCCACACAACCCACGTCACTTACAAGTTCCATCGGGTACGTTCAAAACTATTTATAAGCCAATTGTACATTCAATGCAAACCGTGCACCTATCTTGCGTCAAGATTAGCACGACCTCCAAACGGACCGATTAGAGCTCCACCTGAGCCTCGTCACTTTGGAGATCCATCGGGTGCGTCCTAAATAATTTCCAAGCCTATGTTACGTTCGACACAAACCATGCACCTATCTTGTGTCAATATTAGCACTATCTTCAAACGGACTGAATCTAGCTTCCACTTGAGCCTCATCACCTAAAAGTACCATCGGGTATGTCCAAAATGATTTCTAAGCAAATGGGATGTTCGGTGCAAACCGTGCACCTATATTGCACCGACACTAATACTGTCTTCAAACGGACTAAAACTAGATTCCACCCAACACATGTCACTCAAGAGTTCCTTCGGGTGCATCCAAAACTATTTATGAGCCTATGGTATGTTCAGTGCAAACCATGCACCAATCTTACATCAAGATTAGCACTATCTCCAAATAGACCGAATAGAGCTCCACCAGAGCCTTGTCACCTAGGGAGCCTATGGTATGTTTGATGCAAACTGAGCACAGGTCTTGCACCAACACTAACACTATCTCCAAATAGATTGAAATGAGATTCCACATAACCCACGTCAACTAGGAGTTTCATCGGGTGCCTCCAATACTATTTCTGAGACTACATTACATTCGACACAAACTGTGCACTAATCTTGCATCAACAGTAGCACTATCCCCAAATGGGTTGAACCAAGCTTCCACTTGAGCCTCGTCACCTAGGAATCCCATCGAGTACGTCCAAAATAATTTATAAGCCTATGGTACATTCGGCGCAAACCGTGCACCTATCTTGCACCGACACTAACACTGTCTCCAAACGGACTAAAATGAGATTCTACACAACCCACATCACTTACAAGTTCCATCGGGTACGTCTAAAACTATTTATAAGCCTATGGTACGTTCAATGCAAACCGTGCACCTATCTTGCGTTAAGATTAGCACGACCTCCAAACGGACCGAATAGAGCTCCACCTGAGCCTCGTCACTTTGGAGATCCATCGGGTGCGTCCTAAATAATTTCCAAGCCTATGTTACGTTCGACACAAACCATGCACCTATCTTGTGTCAATATTAGCATTATCTTCAAACGGACCGAATCTAGCTTCCACTTGAGCCTCGAAACCTAAAAGTACCATCGGGTACATCCAAAATGATTTATAAGCAAATGGTACGTTCGGTGCAAACCGTGCACCTATCTTGCACCGACACTAATACTGTCTTCAAACGGACTAAAACCAGATTCCACCCAACACACATCACTCAAGATTTCCTTCGGGTGCGTCCAAAACTATTTATGAGCCTATGGTACGTTCAGTGCAAACCAAGCACCAATCTTACGTCAAGATTAGCACTATCTCCAAATAGACCGAATAGAGCTCCACTAGAACCTTATCACCTATGGAGCCTATGGTACGTTTGATGCAAACAGAGCACAGGTCTTGCACCAACACTAACACTATCTCCAAATATATTGAAACGAGATTCCACATAACCCACATCAACTAGGAGTTTCATCGGGTGCCTCCAATACTATTTCCGAGACTACATTACATTCGACACAAACTGCGCACTATCTTGCATCAACAGTAGCACTATCCCCAAATGGGTTGAACCAAGCTTCCACTTGAGCCTCGTCACCTAGGAATCCCATCGAGTGCGTCCAAAATAATTTATAGGCCTATGGTACATTCGGCGCAAACCGTGCACCTATCTTGCACCGACACTAACACTGTCTCCAAATGGACTAAAATGAGATTCCACACAACCCACGTCACTTACGAGTTCCATCGGGTACGTCCAAAACTATTTATAAGCCTCTGGTATGTTCAATGCAAACCGCGCACCTATCTTGCGTCAAGATTTGCACGACCACTAAACGAACCGAATAGAGCTCCACCTGAGCCTCGTCACTTTGGAGATCCATCGGGTGCGTCCTAAATAATTTCCAAGCCAATGTTACGTTTGACACAAACCATGCACCTATCTTGTGTCAATATTAGCACTATCTTCAAACAGACCGAATCCAGCTTCCACTTGAGCCTTGTCACCTAAAAGTACCATCGGGTACGTCCAAAATGATTTCTAAGCAAATGGTACGTTCGGTGCAAACCGTGCACCTATCTTGCACCGACACTAACACTGTCTCCAAATGGACTAAAACGAGATTCCACACAACCCACGTCACTTACGAGTTCCATCGGGTACATCTAAAACTATTTATAAGCCTATGGTATGTTCAATGCAAACCGTGCACCTATCTTGCATCAAGATTAGCACGACCTCCAAACGGACCGAATAGAGCTCCACCTGAGCCTCGTCACTTTGGAGATCCATCGGGTGCGTCCTAAATAATTTCCAAGCCTATGTTATGTTTGACACAAACCATGCACCTATCTTGTGTCATTATTAGCACTATCTTCAAATGGACCGAATCTAGCTTCCACTTGAGCCTCGTCACCTAAAAGTACCATCAGGTACGTCCAAAATGATTTCTAAGCAAATGGTACGTTCGGTGCAAACCGTGCACCTATCTTGCACTGACACTAATACTGTCTTCAAAGGGACTAAAACCAGATTCCACCCAACACACATCACCCAAGAGTTCCTTCGGGTGCGTCCAAAACTATTTATGAGCCTATGGTATGCTCAGTGCAAACCATGCACCAATCTTACGTCAAGATTAGCACTATCTCCAAATAGACCGAATAGAGCTCCACCAGAGCCTTGTCACCTAGGGAGCCTATGGTACGTTTGATGCAAACTGAGCACAGGTCTTGCACCAACACTAACACTATCTCCAAATAGATTGAAACGAGATTCCACATAACCCACGTCAACTAGGAGTTTCATCGGGTGCCTCCAATACTATTTCCGAGACTACATTACATTCGACACAAACTGTGCACTAATCTTGCATCAACAGTAGCACTATCCCCAAATGGGTTGAACCAAACTTCCACTTGAGCCTCATCACCTAGGAATCCCATCGAGTGCGTCCAAAATAATTTATAAGCCTATGGTATATTCGGCGCAAACCGTGCACCTATCTTGCACCGACACTAACACTGTCTCCAAACGGACTAAATCGAGATTCCACACAACCCACGTCACTTACGAGTTCCATCGGGTACGTCCAAAACTATTTATAAGCCTATGGTACGTTCAATGCAAACCGTGCACCTAGCTTGCGTCAAGATTAGCACGACCTCCAAACGGACCAAATAGAGCTCCACCTGAGCCTCGTCACTTTGGAGATCCATCGGGTGCGTCCTAAATAATTTCCAAGCCTATGTTACGTTCGACACAAATCATGCACCTATCTTGTGTCAATATTAGCACTATCTTCAAACGGACCGAATCCAGCTTCCACTTGAGCCTCGTCACCTAAAAGTACCATTAGGTACGCCCAAAATGATTTCTAAGCAAATGGTACGTTCGGTGCAAACCGTGCACCTATCTTGCATCGACACTAATACTGTCTTCAAACGGACTAAAACCAAATTCCACCCAACACACATCACTCAAGAATTCCTTCGGGTGCGTCCAAAACTATTTATGAGCCTATGGTACGTTCAGTGCAAACCATGCACCAATCTTACGTCAAGATTAGCACTATCTCCAAATAGACCGAATAGAGCTCCACTAGAGCCTTGTCACCTAGGGAGCCTATGGTACGTTTGATGCAAACTGAGCACAGGTCTTGCACCAACACTAACACTATCTCCAAATAGATTGAAACGAGATTCCACATAACCCACGTCAACTAGGAGTTTCATCGGGTGCCTCCAATACTATTTCTGAGACTACATTACATTCGACACAAACTGTGCACTAATCTTGCATCAACAGTAGCACTATCCCCAAATGGGTTGAACCAAGCTTCCACTTGAGCCTCGTCACCTAGGAATCCCATTGAGTGCATCCAAAATAATTTATAAGCCTATGGTACATTCGGCGCAAACCTTGCACCTATCTTGCACCGACACTAACACTGTCTCCAAACAGACTAAAATGCGATTCCACATGACCCACGTCACTTACTAGTTGCATCGGGTGTGTCAAAAACTAATTATGAGCCTATGGTACGTTTAGTGCAAACCATGCACCCATCTTGCGTCAAGATTAGCACTATCTCCAAACGAACCGAATCGAGCTCCACCGGACCCTTGTCACCAAGGAGTACCATCGGGTTTATCTAAAATGATTTATGAGCATATGGTACGTTGTCACAGAACCTCCTAATTATGATGGCCCACAAGTACACGTCATTGCCATAATGACCTCTGACAGTCGTACTTATGTTCACCATAACGTAAAAGGCCTGCTTTCCTCCGAACAGGATCCAATCACAGGAGTATTGCAATATTACAACAGTTTATTCAAAATATTCAACAGAGTAAGGTAGCGGAAGTCTTACAATAACATAGGTTTACAAACCAGTTTTCAAACTTCAAACCTTATGTAACATTATTACAAACCATTAGTAGAGAAGTATCGGTAGTAACTTTATTACAACACCCAAACGAGATGCCTTGCCCAAAGGCCACACAGTCTACTCGTCATCGCTTTCTTCAACCACGACGGTCATGCAACAAGGCTCGAAGCAGACTTGTTCAAGAACCGCACCTGCAACAAGGGGTTCAACAAACCCTGAGTACGAGAGTACTCAACAAGACTTACCCGACTAAGACAAAGACTCCAAGGGCATGCTAGCTTTAGGGAATCAATGTACGGGTAAATCAAAATCAAGATTTTCTTTTGTAGAAAAGCTTACTAAGGTGAGTCCTTATCTTCAACATTTTACTTTTACCATTGATGGTTCATTAACCAAATCTAGGTGATCCTAGTCTAGATCAAAGTAATTATCATCAAAACCTTTCTCATTCTTTCTTTCAATTCCAGTTCTTAACTACGATGTTGGTGCAAGGCCAAGACTCCTTTCTCATAGAGTAACGACGATTCGAACCGCTTCATTTACCCAGCTGGGGATTCCTAACCACACGACATATGTAGAACCGAATCTAGCATATATCAACTCTTACCCGAATAACCCAAAACCAAAACGTGTCCATCACCACCCGAGAGCACAGTACTCCTCGAACCCGGCCAAAGTCTAGCCCCGAGGGTACACACTACTCTCGCCATCTCTCCACTCCCAGTGCGAGGTTAGACGTTCTCGTAATGGACTAACCAAAGTAAGGCTTACCCGACATGGGCACATGGCTAGTTCTAATAAAAACTCCATGACGCGAGGGCCAACAACGTACGGTCCTTAACTGATAAGGCGGAAACAATACATTGGGACTCCTCTCCCAATGCACGTTAGCAGTGGCCAAACCACCCGCCCGATCTTACAAGTTCATTCATATATTTCAATATTCATTAAGGATGCCGTCATGGCTATGTAAACATTTCATTTAAAAGCTTAACTTCTAAGTATAGCGAAGCATACTACGCATTTTCTGTAAAACAGGTATCAAGGGTAATATTGCAATAATCAAGGATGATAATGCAGCAATTAGGTTATCACGCAACTCCTAATCACTTAATGCAATAAACCATAATATAAATAATAAGACATTTGTAAAATTCAAGGTAGGGTTTAAATGCACCGGGGCTTGCCTTGCTCTGACACGACGACTGACTCAGACTCGTGAACTCCTCCGCCTAGTTCGGAACCCGCCGATGATCGCTCTTCTCCGGAAGCTTGCTCGACGACTTCGGCTTCCTCGAAAGCGGTGACTACACGAAGGTATAACATGCTTTAACATGATGCTCAATGATAAACATGATGCTTGATGATAGCATGCCACGGTTACCATTTGAGTACAACTTCCCTTCACGGTACCGTCGTAAACAGAAAACCTACTAACTAGTAGCGACGATTTCCTGCGATACCAGCTTTTAACCTAACAAGTTACTAACGAGCTCAATCATGAACTTAAGGTGCCAGAGATCACAAAAGGGTAGTGACCTAAGGACATCACTCAATCAAAAGGCACACAACACTTAAAGTTCTCAAATTAACATTTATTTTCTATTTAAATAATTAGGGCATAATTAGAAGTTGATCAAACTTTATCTAAACAAGCTCAAACTTTTTCTATGGGTTAACAATGATTTATAACAGTGTCATAATTAATTTCATAATTTTTGGATAAATAAATTAATTATTAAAATTACTGGAAGTTGCATTTAATCTTTATTGGAACCAATTAATTCTACTGCATAAAGTATTCAAATTCATGATTTAATATTTTTCCTACATAGCTTATACATTGAGAAGCTTACACAAAAATTTTCAAGAATTTTGGAACTCTACACAATTTTTAATGAAATAAACAAATAATAACACTATTCATTTATTTGAAAAAGAAAAACAAAAAAACGAACTCAGGCCGATTTTTCCTTTTTCCCGCAGTCCGGCCCAGCAAACGGCCCGCTAGCGCACGCCCGCGCCCGCACGCGCGTTCGGCCCAGCCGCGGCCCAGCAGCGCGGCCTATCTCCGCGCGCTCGCTCTCTCTCCTGCGCTCGCTGACAAGCCAGCTCCAGCTGTCATCGCCAACCTCCCGCTCTCTCCTTCTCTCCCGCGCACTCGCTTGCTCGCCCGCGGTGACCGGCCGATGACTGATGCCTCGGTCGACAAACCGAAGTGACCAACATGATCCAGCCATCCCCGCGAATCATCTGCAACCCTAAAAGCTAAGGCTCTCCTTCCCAAACACCCTTCCCGATGGCCATGGCAGCTCGGGACGACGGCAAGGCGGCTGACCCCCCCTTCCCACGGTGGTAGCGGTTAAAGACAGGCGAGCATCACGCTCAGGAGCTCACCGTGAACTCACTGACGAACTTGGTGGGGGTAGAGGTGGTCTGGAGTGCCCGGTCGACGGTGAGGCGGTGAGGGCGACCCGGACGGTGGCGACAAGGCGCTATTCCGACGAACACAGGACACAAAAAGGAAAACCATCAACGCGATGAGCATTACAGCATCGAGTAGGACCTTGAACAAGAAGCGGTTAAGCCAGAGACTCACCGAGACAGGCTGGCCATGGAGAGCTCGATCGCGGCGGCGACGGTGACCACCGCGAGGGAGAAAACGGCCCTACCTAGCTCGGGATGAAATGAGGCTCTGCAATGGGGCTTAGTGCGTGCGCGAAGGCAAGGCGGAGCTGGCTGCAAGAGGGAGTGGCTGGCGGTGCAGTGACGGTGGTGAATTTCGCCGGCGAAAGCCAACGACGGCGACGGCTAAACGGAGGAGAAAAAGACGAACTCGGTGACCTCAACGTATATATAGGTCTAGGCACTGTGATTGGCTCTGGAAGACGCTCGTCGTTGCGTTGGCGTTTCTGGCGCGCACGAAGACCGTGGAAACGGCCACGGCGGCAGTCGGCCGTCGCCCATGCCGCGCGGTGCCCGGCGGTGATACGTCGTGTACTGTACCTCCCCCCCCCAAACTCTGAAATTCAAACTGGTTTTTCAAATTACTCTCAAATTTGTATAAAAACTTGAAAATCTTCCAATGTATGAAATCTTCAGAATTTCAAGCTCTACAAATTTGATATTGAACACTTTTTCAAATTCTGCTTGGATTTTGAAATTTGAGTTTAAATTCAAAAAGGGACACATTTTTCAGATTTGGTAATTTAGAAATTACTTTTGATTTTATATTAAAACTTCAAAATCTCCAAACATCAAAGTTGTATATCTTGACCAGACCTACAACTTTGCTGTTCAAAACTTTTTCAAATTCAGCCTCCATTTTGAAATCTTAGTTTGGGGACAAAAATGAATTAAATCTGAAATTTGTTTATTTTCAAAATTGCTCCACATTTTACACTAAAACTTTGAAAACTCAAAACACCAAAGTTGTAGCCCTTGAAAAGTTCTACAAACTTGGTTTTGAACTTTTTCCCAAATTTTGCTTAGATTTTGAATTATTTCAAAAGGGGTAAAACATGGTTTTGAAATTTAGGGTTTTCGGAGGGATTTCAAATTGGAATTTGTTTCTACTTTGATTTGTGATTACTTAGTGATCAAAACCTCACCCAAGGGCATCATTTGGACCAACATGACATGGTTGACCAAATGTCACTCTCGGTTGACCAATTAGCTTTTGAAATTCTTTTACATTTCTCCCCAGATTTGAATTCGAATTCGAATCGGAAAACTCACGACAAGTTTTGGGACTCCAATTCAAACTCCACTTTGGAGCTTCATTTTAGATGTTGTACTTAAGCTCATACCCTACACTTGACACTAGTGTGCAACACAGTCGTGCACCTCAAATTATGCAGGGCATGGACTAAGTATTTGCGGTGGTATTCGAAATTAGGGTTTTCGATTCCGGAGCACACCACTGAGAAACATATTCAACCTAATTAAGTAAACTCGTTTTAGTTGATGCATAACAAGGTTAACCTAACAGGTATGATGAGCAATGCATTATGATGACATGGCAGATTAATTAGCACTATAACACCCAGGGTGTTACAGCCCTTCCCCTTAAAGAAATCTCGTCCCGAGATTTAAAGCCTTGAGTTAAGTAATGGAAAAGGAAACGTGCCAAGCAAACACGTCCAAGACTTGTCTACAAAACAGGTAGGGGTTTTCTGCATTACAAAGATTTTAAAAGGATAGGTTACAATTTAAAGAAGAAATTGCAACCTAGATAGAAGCAAAGAACTCCGGGAAATTCTCCAATAGGTAATCCTCTGATTCCCAGGTAGCTTCCTCTTCTGAATGTTGATCCCATTGTATCTTGTACCATTTAATTGTTTTACTCCGGGTAACACGATCCTGTCGATCCAAGACTCGGACAGGATATTCAGAATATGTCAAATCAGGCTCAAGTTCAACCCCTTCCACATCAACAACTTGATCAGGCACTTGCATACACTTCTTCATTTGTGATACATGAAATACATTGTGCACGGCTGACAGTTGTTCAGGCAGCTTTATTCTATATGCCACCTTCCTACATTTTTCAATGATCTGAAAAGGACCAATATAACATGGTGCGAGCTTGCCTTTGACTCCAAATCTATTAACTCCTTTCATGGGTGACACTTTCAGATAAACATAATCTCCCACTTTAAACATCAAGGGTCGACGCCTTTTATCTGCATAACTCTTCTGTCGAGACTGAGCAACTTTTAAATTCTTTTGTATCTGCCTAACCTTTTCTTCCGTTTTCTTCACTAGATCAACTCCATAAAACCATCTTTCTCCTGGTTCTGACCAGTTCAACAGAGTTCTGCACCTGCGGCCATACAATGCTTCAAACGGTGCCATTTTGATACTCTCTTGATAACTATTGTTGTATGAGAATTCTGCTAACGGTAAACATTCATCCCATTGATCTTGATAGGTGAGAGCACAGGATCTTAACATATCTTCCAAAATTTGATTTACTCTTTCAGTCTGTCCCCCAGCTTGTGGATGATAGGCTGTGCTATAAAGAAGTTTAGTACCTAATGACTTTTGAAACTGTCTCCAAAATTGCGAAACAAATTGAGTACCCCTGTCGCTAACAATTGTTTTGGGTATTCTATGTAAACTCATAATCCGAGCAACATATATTTCTGCATATCTAGATGCTCTATAGTCAACCTTCATAGGTACAAAGTGAGCTGACTTAGTCAAACGGTCCACAATGACCCAAATTGAATCAAAGCCTCTTGAAGTCTTGGGTAACCCAGTAATGAAATCCATACTAATATCTTCCCATTTCTAGGATGGAATGGGCAAGGGTTGTAGCATTCCTGCCGGCTTCAAATGTTCAACTTTCACTTTGCGACAAGTATCACATCTGACAACATACTTAGCAATCTCGATTTTCATTTTGGTCCACCAAAATCTCTGTTTCAAATCTTGATACATCTTATTACTCCCTGGATGAATAGAAAACCTTGTACTATGTGCTTCATCAAGGATGAGCTGACGTAACTCTGAAATCTTTGGGACCACTAGCCGGTTCTTAAACCACAGCACACCTGCATCATCAATACTGAAATCTGTCTGTTGACCAGTTCTAACTTTTTCTTTGATATGAGCTATTCTAGAATTTGTTCTCTGAGCAGATACAATCTGATCTTTGATTGTTGATTCTATTGTGACATTAGTCAACTGACCTTGTTGAATTATTTCAATATTCAACTTTTCTAATTCGTAACATAAACTGTAATCCATTGGCTTCACAGTCATACAATTGCAATGGTTCTTTCTACTAAGTGCATCAGCAACCACATTTGCTTTTCCAGGGTGATAGTGTACTTCCAAATCATAATCCTTTATCAATTCAAGCCATCTTCTTTGCCTCATATTCAATTCTGACTGAGTAAAGATATACTTTAAACTCTTGTGATCTGTATACATGTGGCAAGTATTGCCTAGCAAGTAATGACGCCAGATTTTCAACGCATGAACCACAACTGCTAGTTCAAGATCATGTGTCGGATAATGTTCTTCATGGCGCTTCAACTGTCTCGAGGCATAAGCAATGACTCTGCCTTCTTGCATCAATACGCAACCAAGGCCAATACCCGAGGCATCACAATATACATCAAATGGCTTTTCTATATCTGGTTGTGCCAAAACTGGAGCAGTTGTCAATGACTTCTTTAAAATTCTAAAAGCTTTCTCACATTCTAGAGACCATATGAACTTAGTTTGATTCTTCAACAGCTCTGTGATTGGCTTGGCTACCTTTGAAAGGTCAGGTATGAATCGACGGTAATAACCCGCCATTCCTAGAAAACTTCGGACTTCATGAACTGAAATTGGTGGTTTCCAATTCAGAATATCTTTCACCTTGCCAGGATCTACTGCTACTCCTTCAGCTGACAACACGTGGCCCAATAATTGTACTTCTCTTAACCAAAACTCACATTTACTAAACTTGGCATACAGTTGATGATCTCTCAAACGATTCAGAACAACTCTGAGATGCTCAACATGCTCTTCTTTACTTTTGGAATATACCAGAATATCATCAATAAAAACAACCACAAACTTGTCAAGCTCTGGCATGAAAACTGAGTTCATCAGATACATGAAATGTGCCGGTGCATTGGTGAGACCAAAAGACATAACTAGGTATTCATACAGCCCATATCTGGTGGTGAATACAGTCTTTGGGATATCTTCAGGTCGAATCTTGATTTGATGGCACCCTGATCGAAGATCGATCTTTGAAAATACCTTTGCCCCCGCGAGCTGATCAAAGAGTAGATCAATGCGCGGCAACGGATATTTATTCTTAATGGTTACTTCATTTAGCGGTCGATAATCAACACACATCCTTAAAGTCTGATCTTTCTTTTTGACAAACAGAGCTGGACATCCCCATGGTGAGGAACTGGGTCTGATAAAACCTTTGTCACGTAACTCTTGCAGTTGATCCTTGAGTTCTGCCAATTCATTGGGTGGCATTCTGTAAGCTCTCCGGGATATTGGGGCAGTACCCGGTTTTAACTCAATCACAAACTCTACATCTCTGTCTGGTGGTAGACCTGGTAGATCATCTAGAAACACATCTGGAAATTCACAGACTACCGGTATATCACAAATCTCTTGTACTGAAGTTGCACATACCCTTTCAACGGTTCTCTTTGGGATAGGAAGTTGGATAAGAAGATGAGATTTATTATCTGGCAGGTTCAACCTTATAGTTCTATGCAGTGCATCTATAAGGGCTCCTCTTTGGTACACCAATTCATACCCAGGATTACATCTATATCTTGTTTCTGTAATATTATCATTGAGGTAGGGAATATATGCCCACCTAACTCTATAGGTACGTCACGTACCATCTCCTTAGTACACAGTCGTCCCTCGGGCGACTGGATAAAGAACTCTTCTTGCGTTCCCATAATTGGAATGTCATGCCATCATAACAGGTTCTCCCTCTAGGATTGCACTTGCTTGAGTGTAGAACACATGTCCGGTCTTCTTCTTCTCACCCTTACCCTTCTGAACATTCAGATTATTGTTCTTGCTCTGAGGTTGTTGCTGTTGTGGTACGGGAGCTCTGGGATAGTTGGGATTGTACTGCCTTGGATACGGGCAGTCCTTGGAAAAGTGGCCTGGCTTTCCACAATTGTAGCAGGGAAAGTTATGGGTGGCTGGAGTCTGGTTTCGAATACCAGGGGCATTCGGCTGTGGTGTAAATTGCGGGGTTGCGGCAGGACGATAAAACGTCTGCGGCTGAGCTTGGTATTGCAGTGGACGATAAGTTGGGCGGAAATGGTTCTGAGGGTGGTAAATAAACTTCTGGCGCTTCTTAATGCCGCCAGACGGGCTTGAAAACACTGGCTTCTTCTTCTTCGACTCTTTGTGCAGTCGGGACTTCTCTTCTGACGCAATAGCCACATTGACTATCTCATGGTATGTAGCATTATAACAGGTGACTAATGCTTCCTGGATTCTGGTACTCAAACCTCTCATGAAACAGCTTTTCTTCTTCGCATCGGTGTTCACATATTCCGCTGCATACTGGGACAGATGATTGAATTTACCCACATACTGCAGAACTGTCTGGTTCCCTTGCTTCAGCAAGAGAAACTCCTCTAGCTTCATGGCCATGACACCATCTGGGATATAATGTGCTCTGAAGGCTTCACGAAACTCCTACCAAGTGACACGGTGGCCAGCAGGCCGTGCGGCGACCAGATTCGCCCACCACGCCCCTGCGGCACCTCTAAGCTGCTGCGCTGCAAACACGGGCTTCTGGTGCTCCGTGCACTATAACAGTTCAAACTTCTGCTCCATGGTACGGAGCCAGTCATCCGCCTCTAGCGGCTCATCTGCCTTTGAGAACACTGGTGGACGGGTATCGGTGAAATCCACATAGGTGGTTTCCCCTCCATTGTTACGGCCTCGACGACCCTAATTTCCATTCTGATTCTGATTCTGATTCTGAGCCAACAGGGTAGTGGCATTAACCAAAGCGGCAATAGCCTCTGCCAAGGTGGGTGGAAACGGTGGGGGATTCGGAGTATTGTCCCCATCCTGGGAAGTTCTAGTACCGTCCATCTGTTGTACATAAACCATATTTATTTACATCGCTTTATTGAGTTAAAAAGTAGTTAGTACAATACTTGTATACACATACAAACTTATATTACATTATTTCATTACAAACTTGCTCTCAAGCAAGAAACTAGCCACTAAGGTTCTTAGAAAGCAGGAAAGACTACTATATTACATATCCATCCATGTCAACACTTCACTCCTCATCATCATCGCTGATCACGATCACTCCATCATCAACCTCTGGAACACTTGCACCAGTGACATGACTTGCATCATCCCCACTTTCCATCATGGGTTCATCTTCATTATTGTCCTCTACACCAGGAACAATCATGGCACCAACATCATCTTCCACTGCCTGGGGCTAATGATTGGGATTCATCAGATCATTTAGCCTATGGACTTCCTCATGCAGAATAGTATTGTACTGCTCCAGGTGTGTCACATAAAGCTCCAGCTCTCGAACACGAGCTCTGGCTTCTGTCTCCTTTTCCAGAGACTCATTCTGGAACTGCTTCCAAAAACGCATATTGCGCTTCAATCGCTCCACTTCTGATGTAAGCCTTGCAACCTCTGATTCCGAATCCGGGTTCGGATTACGGCTACTGCTTGCTCCATCAACTCTGGTGGCCAACTGATGACGCGGCACTCCTTGCGGACCCGTTTTCTTGCGAGGAGTTGTCTTCACACGTGCCATCCTAAAGCAAGATAGAATTAGGACGATGAGAACAGATAGAGGGATCAGAAGGTTAGCATCAATAGGATTGAACCTTACTTAACCCAAACCACTTTAAAAGGGAAGGTAACTTAAGCAGGTTAATTAAACATGATGCATGCATCGTTCTTACGATCTAACAGAAAGATTAAGTAACACATGCAAACTTTATAACATAGGGCACTATACATGATACTTCACTACGAAGCTTTCAAATATGAGCTAAGGAAACTATAGAATAGATTAAGATAAGCAAAAACAATTTGGACCAAAATATCAATATTAAGTTTATTTGACCCAAAACATTTTGAAGTTTTGCAAAGTAATACTACAATAACTCGAGTGATTATGCTCTGGTACCAGCTGTCACAGAACCTCCTAATTATGATGGCCCACAAGTACACGTCATTGCCATAATGACCTCTGACAGTCGTACTTATGTTCACCATAACGTAAAAGGCCTGCTTTCCTCCGAACAGGATCCAATCACAGGAGTATCACAATATTACAACAGTTTATTCAAAATATTCAACAGAGTAAGGTAGCGGAAGTCTTACAATAACATAGGTTTACAAACCAGTTTTCAAACTTCAAACCTTATGTAACATTATTACAAACCATTAGTAGAGAAGTATCGGTAGTAACTTTATTACAACACCCAAACGAGATGCCTTGCCCAAAGGCCACACAGTCTACTCGTCGTCGCTTTCTTCAACCACGATGGTCATGCAACAAGGCTCGAAGCAGACTTGTTCATGAACCGCACCTGCAACAAGGGGTTCAACAAACCCTGAGTACGAGAGTACTCAACAAGACTTACCCGACTAAGACAAAGACTCCAAGGGCATGCTAGCTTTAGGGAATCAATGTACGGGTAAATCAAAATCAAGATTTTCTTTTGCAGAAAAGCTTACTAAGGTGAGTCCTTATCTTCAACATTTTACTTTTACCATTGATGGTTCATTAACCAAATCTAGGTGATCCTAGTCTAGATCAAAGTAATTATCATCAAAACCTTTCTCATTCTTTCTTTCAATTCCAGTTCTTAACTACGATGTTGGTGCAAGGCCAAGACTCCTTTCTCGTAGAGTAACGACGATTTGAACCGCTTCATTTACCCAGCTGGGGATTCCTAACCACACGACATATGTAGAACCGAATCTAGCATATATCAACTCTTACCCGAATAACCCAAAACCAGAACGTGTCCATCGCCACCCCAGAGCATAGTACTCCTCGAACCCAGCCAAAGTCTAGCCCCGAGGGTACACACTACTCTCTCCATCTCTCCACTCCCAGTGCGAGGTTAGACGTTCTCGTAATGGACTAACCAAAGTAAGGCTTACCCGACATGGGCACATGGCTAGTACTAATAAAAACTCCATGACGCGAGGGCCGACAACGTACGGTCCTTAACTGATAAGGCGGAAACAATACATTGGGACTCCTCTCCCAATGCACGTTAGCAGTGGCCAAACCACCCGCCCGATCTTACAAGTTCATTCATATATTTCAATATTCATTAAGGATGCCGTCATGGCTATGTAAACGTTTCATTTAAAAGCTTAACTTCTAAGTATAGCGAAGCATACTACGCATTTTCTGTAAAACAGGTATCAAGGGTAATATTGCAATAATCAAGGATGATAATGCAGCAATTAGGTTATCACGCAACTCCTAATCACTTAATGCAATAAACCATAATATAAATAATAAGACATTTGTAAAATTCAAGGTAGGGTTTAAATGCACCGGGGCTTGCCTTGCTCTGACACGACGACTGACTCAGACTCGTGAACTCCTCCGCCTGGTTCGGAACCCGCCGACGATCGCTCTTCTCCGGAAGCTTGCTCGACGACTTCGGCTTCCTCGAAAGCGGTGACTACACGAAGGTATAACATGCTTTAACATGATGCTCAATGATAAACATGATGCTTGATGATAGCATGCCACGGTTACCATTTGAGTACAACTTCCCTTCACGGTACCGTCGTAAACAGAAAACCTACTAACTAGTAGCGACGATTTCCCGCGATACCAGCTTTTAACCTAACAAGTTACTAACGAGCTCAATCATGAACTTAAGGTGCCAGAAATCACAAAAGGGTAGTGACCTAAGGACATCACTCAATCAAAAGGCACACAACACTTAAAGTTCTCAAATTAACATTTATTTTCTATTTAAATAATTAGGGCATAATTAGAAGTTGATCAAACTTTATCTAAACAAGCTCAAACTTTTTCTATGGGTTAACAATGATTTATAACAGTGTCATAATTAATTTCATAATTTTTGAATAAATAAATTAATTATTAAAATTACTGGAAGTTGCATTTAATCTTTATTGGAACCAATTAATTCTACTGCATAAATATTCAAATTCATGATTTAATATTTTTCCTAGATAGCTTATACATTGAGAAGCTTACACAAAAATTTTCAAGAATTTTGGAACTATACACAATTTTTAATGAAATAAACAAATAATAACACTATTCATTTATTTGAAAAAGAAAAACAAAAAAAACAAACTCGGGCCATTTTTTCCTTTTTCCCGCAGTCCGGCCCAGCAAATGGCCCGCTAGCTCGCGCCCGTGCCCGCACGCGCGTTCGGCCCAGTCGTGGCCCAGCAGCGCGGCCTGTCTCCGCGCGCTCGCTCTCTCTCCCGCGCTCGCTGACAAGCCGGCCCCAGCTGTCATCGCCAACCTCCCACTCTCTCCTTCTCTCCCGCGCGCTCGCTTGCTCGCCCACGGTGACCGGCCGACGACCGATGCCTCGGTCGACAAACCGAAGTGACCAACATGATCCAGCCATCCCCACGAATCATCTGCAACCCTAAAAGCTAAGGCTCTCCTTCCCAAACACCCTTCCCGACGGCCATGGCGGCTCGGGACGACTGCAAGGCGGCTGACCCCCCCTTCCCACGGTGGTAGCGGTTAAAAACAGGCGAGCATCACGCTCAGGAGCTCACCGTGAACTCACTGACGAACTTGGGGGGGGGTAGAGGTGGTCTGGAGTGCCCGGTCGACGGTGAGGCGGTGAGGGCGACCCGGACGGTGGCGACAAGGCGTTGTTCCGACGAACACAGGACACAAAAAGGAAAACCAACAACGCGATGAGCATTACAGCATCGAGTAGGACCTTGAACAAGAAGCGGGTAGCCAGAGACTCACCGAGACAGGCTGGCCACGGAGAGCTCGATCGCGGCGGCGACGGTGACCACCGCGAGGGAGAAAACGGCCCTACCTAGCTCGGGATGAAATGAGGTTCTGCAATGGGGCTCAGTGCGTGCGCGAAGGCAAGGCGGAGCTGGCTGCAAGAGGGAGTGGCTGGCGGTGCAGTGACGGTGGTGAATTTCGCCGGCGAAAGCCAACGGCGGCGACGGCTAAACGGAGGAGAAAAAGACGAACTCGGTGACCTCAACGTATATATAGGTCTAGGCACTGTGATCGGCTCTGGAAGACGCTCGTCGTTGCGCTGGCGTTCCTGGCGCACGCGAAGACCGTGGAAACGGCCACGGCGGCGGTCGGCCGTCGCCCATGCCGCACGGTGCCCGGCGGTGAAACGCCGTGTACTGTAGCTCCCCCACAAACTCTGAAATTCAAACTGGTTTTTCAAATTACTCTCAAATTTGTATAACAACTTGAAAATCTTCCAATGTATGAAATCTTCAGAATTTCAAGCTCTACAAATTTGATATTGAACACTTTTTCAAATTCTGCTTGGATTTTGAAATTTGAGTTTAAATTCAAAAAGGGACACATTTTTCTGATTTGGTAATTTAGAAATTACTTTTGATTTTATATTGAAACTTCAAAATCTCCAAACATCAAAGTTGTATATCTTGACCAGACCTACAACTTTTCTGTTCAAAACTTTTTCAAATTCAGCCTCCATTTTGAAATCTTAGTTTGGGGGACAAAAATGAATTAAATCTGAAATTTGTTTATTTTCAAAATTGCTCCACATTTTACACTAAAACTTTGAAAACTCAAAACACCAAAGTTGTAGCCCTTGAAAAGTTCTACAAACTTGGTTTTGAACTTTTTCCCAAATTTTGCTTAGATTTTGAATTATTTCAAAAGGGGTAAAACAGGGTTTTGAAATTTAGGGTTTTCGGAGGGATTTCAAATTGGAATTTGTTTCTACTTTGATTTGTGATTACTTAGTGATCAAAACCTCACCCAAGGGCATCATTTGGACCAACATGACATGGTTGACCAAATGTCACTCTCGGTTGACCAATTAGCTTTTGAAATTCTTTTACATTTCTCCCCAGATTTGAATTTGAATTCGAATCGGAAAACTCGCGACAAGTTTTGGGACTCCAATTCAAACTCAACTTTGGAGCTTCATTTTAGATGTTGTACTTAAGCTCATACCCTACACTTGACACTAGTGTGCAACACAGTCGCGCACCTCAATTTACGCAGGGCATGGACTAAGTATTTGCGGTGGTATTCGAAATTAGGGTTTTCGATTCCGGAGCACACCACTGAGAAACACATTCAACCTAATTAAGTAAACTCGTTTTAGTTGATGCATAACAAGGTTAACCTAACAGGTATGATGTGCAATGCATTATGATGACATGGCAGATTAATTAGCACTATAACACCTAGGGTGTTACATACGTTTGATGCAAAAAGATTAGCACTATCTCTCGACGAACCGAATCTAGCTTCCACTTGAGCCTCGTCACCTAGGAGTACCATTGTGTACGTCCAAAATGATTTCTGAGTAGATGGTATGTTAGGTGCAAACCATGCACCTATCTTGCACCAACACTAACACTGTCTCCAAATGGACTAAAATGAGATTCCACACGACCCATATCACTTACGAGTTCCATCGGGTGCGTCCAAAACTATTTATACGCCTATGGTATGTTTAGTGCAAAACATGCACCTATCGTGCGTCAAGATTAGCACTATCTCCAAACAGACCGAATAGAGCTCCACCAGACCCTCGTCACCTAGGAGTGCCATCGGATGCATCTAAAACGATTTGTGAGCCTATGGTATGTTTGACGCCAACCAAGCACCTATCTTGCTGTCACACCCCAAAATTCCTATTATGGGATGTGACTTAGAAAACACTAAATAACATTAAATGGTTTCATCATTTTCTAAAATTTTCTCAACTTTAGTTAAGTTGTTGACATTTTAGATAGTGGAAAATGTGGGTTTATGTTTGCAATCCAATTTAGTGGTTTGTTGCATTCATACCGTTGCATTCCTTCACACCATGCATTCTCACCTTGGAACCTTAAGCATAACCTAGCAACATAGGTTTAATAAATAAAATATGACCAACTAAAAATACTTACCGTAGTTCAACCGTCTCAAGCCTTTTGAGCCTTGCATCCCCTCATGTTATACTTGTTGAGTATGGTGCGCTCACACTTGCTTTATATACAATCAACAAAAATCCCAGATGGGTACCAGATGGTGGATTCAAATGATGAGTTACAGGAGATGTTCCAAGAGTACTAGGCGAGTGCTCCTCCAGTCAACTGTCCCTGTGGAGTATGGAGTCCCGAAGAGAGGATATAGAATAGTTTCCGCTATGCTTTGTAATAGATATAATTCTTGATGTAACTATGTTTTGATATATAATAAAGCATTGTCCTTGATATTCTCCATATTTGTCGCTATATGTGTCGTGTGGACATCCTGGGCACATATATAGTTAGCGCTTGGTATTCTTTGGAAAACCGGGTGTAACAGATTGGTATCAGAGCAATGTTGACTGTAGGACGCTCATCCTAGTTAGAAATAGTCGATTTTATAAACTTATTTTAGTATCTTCCTCCACCTTGATGTTTTATTAAAAATAAAAATAATTCTTTATTGAAAGCCCCTTGTTTCTCCAAGAATCCATGAAGATGTCTAGGAAGATCAAGGTTCTACATCGACAAGGAGCATCTTTATTGAAAATGGAGAGTTGAAGTCCATCTACCATGATGCTTTTAGGAAGTTGTTATCCCCGAACACTTTTACGTTAGTAACGATGCTAAGGTGAGTGATAGTGTGCTTTCATAAGGACCCTATCATGTTAGTGCGCCCTAGAATGGTTAGAATGGTTGATTGTTTTGTTATTATGTCCATGTGTGATTTGGCTCTCTGTAATGAGTGTAGCCTCTGCGAATCTCGGGGCGAGATTCCTATTAAGGGGGTAGTTTGTCACACCCCAAAATTCCTATTATGGGATGTGACTTAGAAAACACTAAATAACATTAAATGGTTTCATCATTTTCTAAAATTTTCTCAACTTTAGTTAAGTTGTTGACATTTTAGATAGTGGAAAATGTGGGTTTCTAAAATATTTGCAATCCAATTTAGTGGTTTGTTGCATTCATACTGTTGTATAGTGTTTATGTTTGGAAAATGAATTTCGATGTTTACAAATACGTATAGGGTTTGATCTCAACTTCATCTTTCCAGACATCAAACCAACATCTACAACTCTAATCAAGTCCTTTGCCGGCATCCTATAAAAATCTAGCATGATTCGTCCTCTTTTTCTCTTCTTTCTTTTCGCTAATGGATCAATACTCGACCCACACATCCAAATTTTCTCTGAATCATGGGTCAAGCCCAATCCAGTCTCTCCACCTCTCTTATTAACAATGCTCATTTACACCATCACTTTATCTCTTTCTCTTCAATCCCATGCACGCAGCAACAATTTCTCCTTACTCTTTGTTTCACATGGAGAAGACTTCCCTCTCCTATCTATGGTGTCTCCTCCATTCTCATGCAAAAACATATGCACACATTCTTCCCTCTCATAATTTACTAGACACACATTGAGTACTCCTTTACTTCATCCCTTCAATGGTATGCATGCAGCAGCCATATTGCGTGAAAGATGCTGCCCTCTCTCCTCTCCTGGTTCTTCCTCCTTTTCTCTCATGCATATACTGCAGCATATAACTTCCTATCTTAATTTCTTAGTCGTAGCACATTTTTATTCCCTCAAATATTTACTTCTCTTATGCATGCAATGGCAGCGATAAGTCTTTTTCTCTCTTCTTCACGGCGCCTATTCCATACGTAAAATAACAGCCGCACTTAATTCCTTAGCCCATAATTTCCCTGTCTCCATCATGTGGAGAAGTTTCCCCTCTCATCTCTATGGCGCCTCTCTCCTTCCTGTCATGCAAAAACTGAAGCACACATCTCATTCTTCCTCTTTTAATTCCCATGGTCACACCTCCCTCTTTATTTCTCTTTTAGCAATACTCCTTTACTCCATTCCATGCACATAATAGCAGCCATACTACCGCCTCTTTCTCTCACGCAGCAGCCATCTCCTCTCCCTTCTCATGAAAATAACAGCAGCCCTTGCCCTTAATTCCCTTTACAAGCTCTTTTTCATTCTCCTTTACCACTCCCTAAATGCAAGAGTGAAAGCTGATGAAACAGTCCCTTCCTCCTCTCTTTTTCTCACGCCCACACCAGCAGACATCTCTCTTTATTTCCGTCTTGATAACCCCATTTTATCTCACTTCAATTGCATGCATCCATGCAACAAGTGGCACTATATTTCTCTCCTCTCCCTCACGCAAGCACCAGGAGTCCCCTCATTTCCTCCTCTCTCTCCATCAGATGGCGCCTCCTCCCCTTCTCCTCTCTCCCCCACGCCAACATCAGAGCAGCAGACCCATCTCCTTACCATCCTTCACCATGGACGCCCCTCTTCTTCTTCTATCCCCATGGCTGCAGTTCCAAATCCCTCTCATTTCTCTCCACAAAAATGGAGCCCCACGCAGCAGCGATCCCGATTTGCCGCTGCATGTTTCATCTCACCACTGGAATCCTTCACACCATGCTGTGGTAAGGAGGTTCATCTTCTATGTTCTTCTTCGTGAAATTGATGTTCATCATCTCCTCTCTGTTGTGATAGTTCCCAGCAGTACAATGGTACATGGAGGCCATTCCGGTGTGCCTTGCCATCTCCCCAAACCCGCAGCAGCAGCAGTAACTCGCTGATCACTGTCTCCACCATTTCTATACAGCACATGGTGAGGTCGACCCTGCATATTCCCTCTCTGATCTTGATGCCCTTTCATCTCCCATTCATCTCTTCGATCTCTCATGTGGCGCAGATCAGCTCCAAGGCGGAATTGATGCTGTCCCATTGACCGCACTCCCAATCGCCACCCTGTCATCGATGAAGGCTGCCACTAAAATTCATCTCCAACTACTGCTAACCCCAATGTGAGGACCCCATCATGTTCCCCATCCATCCTTTAAGTTATTTGATGAATCCTTTGGCTAGAATATCCTTCATATACCTGCACATGCCTTCATAAAATTCCATGACTATGGAGTCCAATACGAAAGAGTTACAATCGTTTTTGTGCTTGCTGCCCCGAAAACCTCGCAGCCGCACTACTGCTGGTTGGCATGCACATTCCCGTTGTTCCATCGCTCCAGTGACTGGGTCCTTCAACTACAATGTGTTTCATATCCTTGCACACGTCTCTGAGAAATTCCGTGGCCATAGGATTCAAGATAAATGAGATATCACTTTTCTTGTGCTCGATGTTCTTGCTGGCCCACAGCCATGCTGCAGCCGGTTGGCGCGTGCGTTCCGGAAAATCGACTACTCCGTTTGTCATCCTTTTACCCACCTGTGTATCATAAACTTGCACATGCCTCTGCAAGTTGGTTTGTCCATGGGTGCCACGATGGCCACATTATAGAGGCCACAGTAACTGCTACCACTGCTGTCCAGCAGACAGCAGTGCAACTCATTTTGCAGTCACGTTTTCCGGTCATCCAATGCTTAAAACATCATGCCCTTTTGTCACAACATACTCCATACTGTCCATAACAGCTCCACAAAATGTATCGCCAATTGGTCATAAAATACCATGCCTTTGATGATCAAAACCCTAGCTATCTACCGACATACACGTCTTGTGTGCACTAGTCGCTATAACTGCGTGCCCCGCTGATCTAATATGTGTCTCCATGCACTGGTTGACCGTGACGTGTCCTTATATATCCTCGATACATATCCAGCAGCACTGACTCATATCTCAAAGGAGTAGTTAGTACACCATATATCTGTTAAACATCCTTGCTGGCCTTGCATCTTCCCTTGCTTCGCCCTCATCAAGTTCTAGCCATCCAACCACTACTAGTTCATTGACTAGTCACTTTCTATAACCAGTGAGCCATTATCTCTTAGCCAAAAACTATTCAAAGCTCCTATTCCCAAATCCATGACTTTCCAATGGCACCGGTTGGCTGACGGACTGATGGCATGCTTTTGTATGTTTCACTTATATATTCCCCAAAATCATGTATTCATTGGACCTCAACCTCTGTAGAAGTTTCCTCTCATCAATCATGCATAGTCATCCCATGTGATCTAGCCCTTAAATCTTTGTTATGCTTACTTCATTCTTCATAATGTCTAGTCCATCTTGTATACAATCCTCTGATCAATTGCCCTTCATCTATAAATCCACATGCTTTCTAAATTTTTTAAGTTAGCCCACATACATCATGTATATTCTATCCCTATCATTAATCAAACCTTCTAGCTTCTACCTTTGATCTTTCACGTCTTGCGCTCAACGGTCATAGTTACAAACCCTACATGTTTAAAAACCTTTATACCTTGTTGTTGTAATGATTGGTGCACTATTTCTAGGTTTGTTTAAGATGCATGTTTTGGTTGCTGCTGACATTAGAGTGGAGCTACATGAGGAGCGGATCTTTGAGAAGCGGAACCATCAGCAAGTGTTTGGAAGGCAAGTGTACCATGAGTACCCTTGATATTCACCTTTCATGTGCATGTGTCTAAGTTGATGAACCCTTAAGGACTTTGCCTAGAACTTTTGTACCCTCTTCCTTGTTACCATGGGTTTATGCATATGGGTAGTTTTGCTTAGCTTGCAATCACCTAATATTATAAGGTTAATTTTGATTAATGACTTATGGAATCAATGGTTAAAATGATGCTTTTCAGCAACATGGACAGAAAGGGGGCTAGAGCATTAGGCCTTTTTGGGTGCTCTAGTCTGCCCTCCGTAAGGACTGAATCTTAAAGTGGCCACCCAGGATTTATCGTACAACCATGACAGCTACATGGCTCTGGCTTTAGCTCAGTAAACTGAACTTCTCTAGCTTGTTAGTGGTTACCAAAAGGCGCAAGAGGGGGGTGCCTTGTGGTGTATAGTTGTTTTCCTGCCTTGGTGTGTACAGTGCCGCGACCACATGTGCCTCTCGGAGGACATCTATGCACACTTGCCACTGAAACCTAGCGGCTACTAACTTGTTAGGGGGACTTTCAAAAGGCTTTATAGTGAACCCTACCGACTTACCTTGGAAGTGAGTCAAGAGGCTCATCACCTTGGCATAAGTGTAACAGGACTCATGGTGAAAGTGTACAGACTCTGCAAAGTTGTTTTAAAACTGATATATCAGCCGTGCTCACGGACACGAGCGGCCTAGATCCTTTTTGAGATAGATAGTTCTATGGATGGTTTGGGTGATGATAATCTTGATGATAATTATTATACTTCTCACCTTGGGAGCTTAAGCATAACCTAGCAACATAGGTTTAATAAATAAAATATGACCAACTTAAAATGCTTACCATAGTTCAACCGTCTCAAGTCTTTTGAGCCTTGCATCTCCTCATGTTATACTTGTTGAGTATGGTGCGCTCACACTTGCTTTATGTACAATCAACAAAAATCCTAGATGGGTACTAGATGGTGGATTCAAATGATGAGTACAGGAGATGTTCCAAGAGTACTAGGCGAGTGCTCCCCCAGTCAACCGTCCCTGTGGAGTATGGAGTCCCAAAGAGAGGATATAGAATAGTTTCCGCTATGCTTTGTAATAGATATAATGCTTGATGTAACTATGTTTCGATATATAATAAAGCATTGTCCTTGATATTCTTCATATTTGTCGCTATATGTGTCATGTGGACATTCTGGGCACACATATAGTTAGCGCTTGGTATTCTTTGGAAAACCAGGTGCGACACTTGCACCGACGCAAACATTGTCTCAAAACAAAATCCAAACAAGATTCCACATGGCCCATCTCATCTAGGAGTTTCCATCGGGTGCCTCCAATACTGTTTCCGAGCCTATGGTATGTTCGACACAAACCGTGCACTAATCTTGCATCCAAAGTAGCAATATCTCCAAACGACCGAACCGAGCTTCCACTTGAGCCTCGTCACCTAGGAGTCCCATCATATGCGTCCAAAACAATTTCTATACCTATGGTATGTTCAGTGTAAACCATGCACCTATCTTGTATCAAGATTAGCACTATCTCTAAATGGAACGAACAGAGCTCCACCAGACCCTTGTCACCTAGGAGTACAATTGGGTGTGTCTAAAATGATTTATGAGCCCATGGTACGTTTGATGCAAACCAAGCACCAGTTTTGCACTGACGCTAACACTCTAACACCCTAGATGTTTGCCTTGCATCTGTGCATCATTTGAGCATGATCATAGCATGACATTACCATAAGCATCATCATTTCATGTGCATCTTTGCTTGAAACGTGATCCTACAACATTGCAACATATGTCTGTTATGGGTGCTAGTGATAAGATCATGTGTGTGGACCATGCTAGTACATGTGTTAGGTTTGTTATGCTTGAAAACATGTGAAACATGCTCATGAAACATATGCAACATTAGGTTTCAATAATTATATTAATGATGTTTCATTAGTTATAGTAATAGTGTTTCAATGCCTACTTGTGAAACTTTCATGCATATGTGATGCTAGAATGTGTTTAAGGCCTTGATGATGTTTGCAAGATGTTAGTTAAGCAATTTTACCTAGGGTTTATGTTTAGGTCATGCCCTAATTCCATCTTGAACCTTACTTTGACCATGGTTGACCCTAGAACCTTTCTGGTTTGACCTAACCAAGAGTATAGCTTAGATTGCTTGTATGGCTATGCCACCTTAACAAAGTTTGTGGCAAATTTTGTGTAGAACAAAGGTTGTTCTTGTGCCAAGTCACGAAAAAGCGTGGTTCATGCCCAAACATGGCCCTCAAGGCAGTAGTTGGTGCTGATTTCAGCACTAAGCCTTTTTGGCTAAGTCATAACTGACTTTCAGTTTCCAAGTGCCTCTCTTGGGAGCTTTGTATCTTACTAACTAGACCAAACCAAGCTTTGAGCTAGTTGACTTGTACCTAGAGCTCACTTAGCTTTATCTAAAATCTTCTAATAGCTCCGCTAACTCTGACTGGTTTTAGAGATATAGCTCTTTGAAAATCGGCTGTCAGCCATCTTTGACTGAATCGTTTGCAGGTAGTCATCTTTGGAGCACTGTAACTTGCAAACCATATGGATTTAGGTCAAGTGCCAGTAGAGTTGTATGAAGAACTCATGTAGGTCTACTCGAAACTCTACTATGGTGTTGGCTAAATCGAGCCAGTTTGGGAGTTATGTGTCGACCAAGTTGCACTATCAGTCGTCACATTCACTGAATCAACTTCATTTCAGGCGTTTTGATCAGAGTTTAGAATTTTGAACTTTGTAGTGGCCGACACCGCATAGGAGGGGATCGACGTGTGGGTGCCTCATGTCAACGCCGCGTCCTGGATGCACGCGTGAGGCCGCCACACTGCCTAGAGATCCTCAGCACGCCCTCATTCGCACTCCACCTCTGCTCGCCTCGCTCTGTGCTGCCAGCTTCTCCACCGCTTGCCTCACGGTGTCTCACGCTCGTGCTACCGCGCAGCTGGCCAGAGCGCTCGGCCAAAACCTCCACCATGACCTCCTCTACTCGCTGCTTATCCTTGCCCAGCCAGCTGAGCAACAGGTAGCCCTAGGAAAGTCATTTCCTCATCACCGCTGCGTCCGAAGCACCGCCGAGCATCTGCTCCGCCATGTCCAGAGCAATGTCATGCTTCGCTATGTTTTTCTTTACTTGTTCCGTGTTGCTCGGGTCGGGTAGAAGCTGTAGCTGAAGTCGCTTTAGATGTTATTGCTGTGTGCTCACCGGGATGAGCCACCACCGTAGTCGAGGTCGACAACTCATTACTCGCTTGCTAAATCTTTGATTGGATTTGTGTTCCATGTGTCTTAGTGGTATATCTAGTTGTGCTAAAGATGCTACTTAATGGAATCGACTCGTTGGAGGGGAATGTCATAGTTTGGGTGTCCGCCACGCCACCATGCACGGTGGCTAGACTACATTGGTGCTTCAGTCGAGTTGTAGTCGGGCTTGTTCGAACCGCCATGTTGCCGCGAGTATGTAGGTGAAGCTAGTTCACCGAGTTGTGGTCGTTTTTGCCACCATCGACGGGAACCGCCCACCGCCGTCTGCCATGAGCGGCGATGAGGTAGTTTTGGTGCGGTAGAGGTTGGGAAAAGGGGTGCGCGGTGGTGCCTTGTGACATGGAGAGCGCGTAGGAGTGCTCGGCTTCATCGGAGGGGTCACTAGCGGCGAGGAAACGCCGGCCGTAGCCGCTCCCTGCCCTGCTCTCTCTAGCTCGGGGCCCGCCTATCGGTGTGGGATTTCCCCCTCTGTTTGGTTTCAGGCCGAGGTGGGCCGGCCACAGTAGTGGCCCAACGGTTGCAGCCTGTTTATGTTTTTAGGTTTAGTCTTTTTCTGTAAATGCATATTTTGGTGTGCTGTTTTTATAAATTCATAGAAAATAGCAGAAAAATCA
>CM039591.1:33975133-33996014 GCA_022457205.1 Saccharum spontaneum | reverse complement strand
TAAACAACAACTTTTATTACAGGGCTATGGACTGGTTCAGCATGGTTAGGGAGATAAAGATCACCAAACAAGTCAACTCATTGCTGCCCATTCTAGGACTTAAAATATTTTCTAGCTTCAAAAAAATAGCAGCTGATTCAACCTTGTGAACTCTATTTGACTAGGTTAGAGGCCAAACTAGCTCTTGACCATTAAACAAAGTTTGTTGTACACAATATGAACTACAACTTTTGTTTAAGGTCAAACCTCATAACTGGTACAGAATTCAAACTTTCACTTTGGTCAAAGTATCAACTCGGTAAATCCTAAACTAGGGTTTTATGCTAATTGGGGCATTTTCTTGACTTTTTCTCAACATGAACCCTTCATGACTTTTGTGGTAGAGTTCATCTAGAGTCATTTGGGCAAAGTTGCAAGGTTTGGTTGATGGTCTATAATTCTATTCACTTAATGGTGCAAATTCCAATAGGAATGGAACTTATCATTTCATGTGACTTTGTGATTCCAAACTTCATGAAACTTTTCCAGGGATCAATATAGATGGTTATTGATGTGAGACATATGAAGATACTCTGACAACAACACCCAAGCATATATCTTTTAAATGAGCCTATATGTAAGCAAGGGTGCAATATCCAAGTTTAGGTTAGGGCTTATTTCCATAGGTTTGACCTTGCCATTGTCATCTCCACTTAATCTATCATGTTTGAGCTCAAACCCACTGCTTAGTGAGTGACAAACACCTGGGGTGTTACAGCCCTCCCCCTTAAAAGAATCGCATCCTGAGATTCGGAATGGAAGACCTTTTAGGAAGAGAGGCACGTTATCGAATTCCAACATCTACAAGCGCATTAGGCTATTTAGCTTCAAGCATCCGAGAGGCTAGTTGGTCAAGGCAACTTTCCAATACTCGCTCCTCGTAGCAAATTTTTGTGTAGAATTCCTTTATCGATTTTTGTGAAGCATTGTTACTTTGCTGGGAGGAATCCAAGACAACGCTGTACTTCATTCTCAGTGCATAGAGGTCATTTGGTCCAGGAGCTGACCACTCACAAGTATCTAATTGTTTAGTGAATCACATCATAGGCCATATGAACTTTATACTAGACCGAAATCTTCAGAAGTATACTTGTTAAAATGACTCTATGTTCACAAAGTTTGAAAAGCAGTTCTCTACCAAAATGGCTTGAGCACAACCTTCCAAAAGGGTGAGATCATATACGACAAACATCCTCTGAGGCTATAGGATACTGACTAACCAATAGACAGGGTCTATGTTGGTCGTAAATGTTCAATATTCAGATATCAACTAATGGAAAGCTACTTAATATTCCATGTGTCCAGTTCTCTTTCTCTGACGACAACACTGTATTATCTGTGTCTGTTGAGGGATCAGTGAATGTGATAGCTGACTCTGTCGGCTTTGTATTTCTATCAAATGTTACATAAGAAGATTCTCTTATCCAAAGGCAACAATTATTTGGGTTGAATCAGATGCAACCTCTTGGGTAAAAACATTTATAAGGTACCAAAGTATGTCATCATTGGAAAATTATTACCAAAGAAAGGATGTAGTTAGGCCTTAAGGACAACAAAAGTTGTAAATATTCACTAAACCACGGGGAGTAGTCTACCACCAAGCGATTGAGTAAAATTTTCCTTCGTGACTTAGTTGCACTATAAGTTGAGTTGACTTGTAGCATAACAACTTTGTTAGGCCAACATTTCACCTTGAGGCTTCCTTTTTAGGATCAAACAGCAGCTCTAAGATAGGAAATCTGTTGTTTGACACTTCTCAAATTGCTTTCGAATATTCCTCAACGCTTTGTCCAATAAAGTTATGAACAAACCATTTGTGGCACCCAAGGGCACAAGGATGTTGATCGAGACTAGGGCATGCTTTCTCTAATTCTTCACCGCAGCTAATTGAACACCTTGCACTATCTGTGTGATTGTCCAAGACGGAATTGACTTGATCACAATGGCTCTAGAAGATAGAATATCTCTCAAGTTGTTGACTAGTTGATTAACTTCTTGTTGGTTATTGCTCTATAAGACATAGCCTTCATAGCTATCAAAGAGTCATTACCTAGTTGGAGATTAACCTTCCTATTGGTAACTAATCAGTTGTCTCTCAACACTAAAAAGTTCCAAATCTTCACTCTTGACCACAACAACTGTGGTTGATGCAGAACAGATGGTTGCCATTGAAGTTAGCAAATACGAAGTTATTCTAGAGATGGTTGATTTCGATTGTATGGTCATTATGCACCCAAGATTGCGACTTGGATAGCTCCGGTCATATGCACAATGCGACAATCGATTCTAATCCCATAGATAACGTGTCCAACATTAAGTGTTGTGGGTCCTTTTTATCCAATAGAGATGAGATACTTGCTTACAAGATGATGTTCGTCAATACTGGGACAACTAAGTAGAGTCACTTGTCTACCACCTATTGTAGTCTGTTAAGGTTTATGTCAGTGACCGGTTCTTCAAAGGTTATCCTCTTAGCAACTTCAGAAGGAAACTCCACTACTTTCGGTCTATGATATGGATCTTACGATACGATATGTGGAGATAACCAAGGAAAAGTTCACCTGAGAATAACACATTGATGTTGTTCTGCAATGGATCATGACTAGAAACCATGATACCAGCGCGTGCCAAGTAGCACAACCTTGTGTCGGCCGCCCACAGGAGGCTCTTGGTTTTGTCGCGGCACCATTAGTTGCTACTCATAACACCATTACTGAACATACACCCGATGAGGAATTTCAATTGTCACTGATTGGGTTGTCCGAACAAGCACCATACCAAGGAGGGATAGCAAGTAAAGGTAGTCACAAGGTTTAGAATCAACGAGGAGATGATCCAAAAATTAACACACACCACAAGGGAACATAGCTCAATTCCTAAAGACAACTGAGCAATGGACTCTTGCTTAAACTCTATTCATGACTTGCGTCTACCGAGGCGAGTTCCAGATAAAAGATTAATAGGAGATTCATTCATGTTGGGCAACAACATGAGATCAAGACTGATAAATATCCCGAGACTTGGGAAGGTTGGAGACGAATTAAGCAAATTTCAAGGCGAAAACCGGTATGTCAATCAGAGATTGAGTCGCTAAGGTAGATACACGAATTTTGCAAACAAACGATTTTGAGGCCACAGCAAAGAGACGTTGCGTCACACTAGCTAACCTTTGGGAGAGACAATCGGGAGGTCCAACATGGATTTAGGTATGATGTCCACAACTTGGCAAAGAACAACTATGGCCAAAAGGAAGCCGTTACGAGAATCTATCTTGGTTGGTAGATCAAACAAAGGTATTCATGTACGGTGCAGGACAACCATGGTATACGCGAATATTTAAGGGTTCAGGCTCAGGCTTAGATATCAAGCAAAGGCATGGTGCACAAACATTCAAAGCAAGCAACCATGGCTACAAGCTTAGGCTCATAAGGAAAATAATCTAATTGGAGATGACACCAAGAGATCGTTTCGCGTAACTCGAGTATTGCTCTAAGATAAAGCTATTTGACACTTGTATACTCACCGAGGACAATGAGATGACAACTATAGCACTAATTAGATAACAAGCATGCATACACGCATCATAACTTCAAGCAAACACATGAAGAAGCTTAAACAAATGAACTCAAGCAACTATTACCACGCAAAAAGCTCACACACAGCAATCATTACTAACCATCGAGCTCACCCATAATAGGCTTTATCTAAAGCAAGAACTACTACAAGTTTAGCCCAAAAACAAACGCTAGCTAAGGTGGCTAACTTAGCATGGGCATAGAATCTGGACAGCAGCACTGTGGTTACTTGTTTCAACTATAACTGAGGTTGTCGACATCCCACAAAGATGACCCTAGAATTTCTAGAAAGCTTAGGAAGATGACGACACTTTAGTTATTCATACCAAAAACTAATTCATAGATTAATATGACCAAAATTGCTAATGTTTCAGATCTGTACCAATATGGATAGAAAACTGACAAGAACTTCAAAAATGCATAACTGGAGTTCTAGAGGCCCAAAAAGGCTGAGCCTTAACTTTATATAAATATTATTAAGTTGTCTACAAGTTTATTATTATCATATTAAGATGATTCTATATCTAACAAGGCCAACAAGACAAAGAAGACATCTCTGCCCAGATTTGGACAGATTCTGTCATTCCACTTTGCATGCTCATAACTAGAGAGTTAGACCACCAAATTTAGTGCTATTGGACATCTTGGAAAGCTTAGAAAAAGTACTACACTTCTTCTATTATCTCCAAGACATGATTCTATATGCACACAGGTCAAACAAACCAAACATTCAGATCTATTCAGAGCATAAGCAAAACCTGACAGTAAACTTCTAAAATTCATAACTCTCAAACCATAAGACTTAGGGTCATGAGATTTTAGGACAAGCTAGATAAGTAAGTTAGCTACAACTTTGGTATTCTCCATAACTACAGAAAACACCATTAGGACTACGAAAGCATCACTACAACAGAAACTGTTCTAGCAGTCAACGTTCAACAAGCAAAGCAAAGCTTGCCTTTGTTCTACTTAACAAGAGAGCACACAAACATGTTATTCTAGTAGCTCTAAATATTGTTACCTTAGGCCAACACCAATTTCATTCATTCATGAGAATCACAATTACTTAAGTGAGGTCTAAAGCATTTGCAAACGCTTGTATGAACAACATATCCACTACTTAGCTAACTAGAGGACATTTACAGGTTCAAGCATGTAACCACACTTATGTCTAGCAAGGCTAAGCACACACTTTCCCCAAGTACTTTCTATTCGAGCCACATTGAACAAGACATTCATGTCTAACTCCACGCAAGAAAGATAGTGTAACACATTGATCACAAGTTACTTATCATTTGAACAAGGGTGAGAGGAGCATAGCTATGCATAAAGCAACAATCATGAAGATGCATGCTTCGTCTTATTCGTCCTCACAAGATTGCCAACCAAAGGTAGCGATCACGTTCTATGTCGGTGGCATAACACGCACTCTCTCAATATATATCTAGTCGATAGCTACATTCGACTTACGCATTCGTGGTTAGCGTACCTGCAGAAAAGTTTCATTGCAGCCCAACAATTCCCCAATATATCACACAATGAAAGCAGGAAAGTAAAATTCTAAGTACTCCCATATACATATACCCCCGTATATATACATGTAGCACCAAAACTACCCGAATCATCAATCTCCCACAATTAAGTACCTTCATATATACATGTGTATAACATGTAAATAATCCAGTAACCAAAACTAGCTCTCCCCTAGACCGAGGGTTGGACGGTCATGCTCTCACAACTCACAATTACTTGAGCGTAGGTGCGACGTTGCATAAAAGTAAACTAGCAAGATATATGGCTATTTCATATATGAAGGCTACCTCTAATCTAACACACCGTTAGCATAGTGTGGGAGAGTCATCACACATACATACCTTGGCCTGGGCGTAGCTGCATAAATGAAAAACCCCCAAGTTAGTACTTATATAAGCCACCTAATAATCCTTATATGGGCAATAAGGAAATTGACCACTCGCATATTAGGTTTAGAATTCAGATTTCACAAACCTATATATAGCTATAAGTTGATAAAACTGATTTTATAAAACAAAACCTTTGTTTTAAATACACATACGACAAGTTTAATGTTGAATCTTGCTCCGATACCAGTTGTAACAGAACCGTCTAAATTATAAGAGCACAAGTACAAAAACAATCACCGAAGTGATTAAATTCTCACACTTGAGCCCATATAACTCCGGTAGTCCAATGAAATCACGAGGGATTTCAAACCAATCAACATACCAGCCAAGATCGTAGTGATTCAACATAACAAGTCACATGTTACAACCATTTCACAAGTAGTTCAATATACATCGGAGTTCAACATAGTTATTACAACTAAAACTGAAAAGTAGCGGAAGCAAAGTAATTTGAAACTAACATTAATCTTATTTCAAATACATGCCAGTACCAAGGTTGTCTTCCCAACAAAAGCATTAGAGAGAAGATAACTCAGAAGGATCATGCCCATGATCAAACTCCGCCTCTACGGTAGGAGCCAACCAACTCTTGCAGTCGCCATGATACATCATAACCTGCAATAAGTGGGGATATAAAACCCTGAGTACAAGAAGGTACTCAGCTAGACTTACCCATCAAAAACCAGAAATAAAGTGACACCAAGGATCATGCAAGGCTGATATAAAGTGGGGCTAGCTTGACAACATTTTGCATAAAAGTTTAATATAGATGATTAATCATTAATGCTTAAGCATCAAGTTAATTATCATTACCTGTCATCTATATTAGCACCTGTACTAGAGCACTCACTTGATTAGGAGCAAACAATATTAACCATAGCAAGTATAAAATTGAGGCAACATATACATCGTCATCTCATTAACCATCCGTTCAATTTAATTGAATCTACGTTGCCGCTGCTCAAGTCAAGTGCTCACTAACCGGGAGCGACGGTGATTCGAATCGAATTCCTATCCAGCTGGAGGGGTATTTCTAACACTCACCGAGTCACGCCTGGCGAGGGCTGCTTAGGTCACCTTTGGTACAGTTCAGAAGCCGCGGGTTCGACTGATGTCGTGTCCCCAAGGGCGACACTCTGCCAGGTGCTAGGGACTCTAATCCCCCTTGGTCTCACGCCAATGTCCCCAAGCACATCCTTACTCTCCTCCAAGATGCGACCTACCATTCGATTCCCGGCCTGAACTGTATTACTCGGCTTCGTGGTCGGAACGACTTATCCGGCCAACTAAGTGTTAGACTGCGTTCAACATGACTCAAGGACGTACAGCAAATTGGTCCTTAAACGACTCAGACGGGGATAGATCCACACCCAAGACCTCCATTCCTTGTTGCTTCACTATCGTCATCTCGCCCGGTCTCATTTTATTTTATTAACACATGGTTCCATTCCACGATAGCAAATATAGCCAACTGTGCCATATATGAATATCACTATATCTCGCAGGTGATAGCAAATCACCTGACTTCTACCGCTTAAAGCAGGGCTAAGCATCTACTCGATCCTAGTCTATGTAGGATTCAAGGATTCATATATCTAAACAAGGAATGATATATTGCTGCAAGGGTTTCCAACCAACTCCTACCACTTAATGCAACAATACTTATAACATATATAGAATTAATTGCTTTGAAGGTAGGAGGCTTATAATGCTCCTGGGCTTGCTTGGGGTCCGACTCAAGTTAGAGTATGTCAGATGAATTCACTTGGCGAGCATCCTCCAATCTATCACTTGTCCGGTCCTTCTATCTTCGGGATGGATCCACCAACTCCATCTTTGGGTTTGGCTCCACCTAAGGTCGTTCACGTGCTTCAGCTAACATACCTAAATGAGGTGCAACAATGCATATGTATGAGTGCATAGAAGTGAAATAAACAAGGTAATTATGCAAGCATACCAAGGTTCACATAATCACCTAAAGCTAATTAACTTAATCCTCATTAAGGCATAACATAGAAGATGACAAACACATCAATCAAGAAACAAAGTCTCATAAGATCATAGGGTACCCACCAAAGTACCATCAAGGATGTGAGTCACACTTCAACACACAAGCATGGCAAAGTGAATCAAAGCACTAAAACTAGAATCTGCCACTTTCTGGACATCAGAACAGTAGCTGAGTAATTTACTCATAACTGGAGATCTACAAATCCAAATGATATGCAATAAGACATTCTAGAAAGCTTATGAAATTCTATACATTTCATTTATAATCATCATAGCATGATTCCAAAGTTTTAACATGTCGAATTTACACAAACACAGAAACTAGTCTAACAAGACAGAGAGCAAGCAATTCTGTAACCCAACTTTAAACAGCTATAACTCCTAAACCACATGGCCAAATACCACCAAATTTTAACAACAGATAGATATATAAATTATCTACAACTTTTGTATAAACAAGTTTCACAACAAGGCACATTATCATGAAGAACTTTGCCAAGTTTACAGATCTGTCCAGAAACTTTATTTGCAAGAAATAATTATTAACTTATCTTTCAAACATATAATTGGACAACAACATGTAACACATGACTAATGAACACCAGAAAACATAGTGTCCATTCCTAAATAAATTCTTTTAATACATTTCCTTAATTTATTTAGATAATTAGGTGGAATTATGAACACCTACCAAAGATGCACAATAATTTCTACCAAGATTGTAGTGGCCTACATATCCTCTCAAAAGTCTACTTTCCAAATTTGAAATCATTTGGACATGTAGATCAACCTCTATGAAAAAGACAAATGGCTATAGCAATAAATCATGTGAGAGCAAGTTAAACCTAAAACTCCATATTTTCTATGAACACATGGCCATAGGATGAATCAATATGATAGAGAAACATCATACTAAGGTAATGGAACAACATTTTCCATTTTATCATTTCTATATTATTTATAAGATATTTATCAAGCCATAAATAAGTTAAATCAATAACTTGATCATACACTAAGCAATGACCATGAAATTTATACCATAGTACATCCATAGCATGACAAGCCTACCTTAAACATTTCACATCATTTGGAGCAACACAACTCAAGATATAAAAATGACAAGCAATATAATGTAGATTTCCTTATTTATCAAGGTCAAATCAAACCTTAAGAAAACAGTGAACAACTAGTGTGTTTAATATTTTTCCTAGCAAGTACATGTCATCATAAAATTAACAACACAAGAATCACTATTTTTGGACTTCCCAAACTCTAAATATGCCTCTGGTCAAGTTATAAGCATTTTTAGGAGCACTTTTAAAGCTTAAATAAAGACATCAAAAAACATCTACAAACATGTAACATTTTATGACTCTACTGCATAGATCTCTTCACAAGGTTTCCAAAAAGTCCACATTTGCCATTTTTGGACTTTCCTAGCATGAGATATGAATTTTAGAATATTTACATAAACTCTGAGTTTCAAGAACGAAATTAACTACTTAACTCTAGACATGCTAGGTGTACCCAGCTATGCACCCAAAACAGCCACTACTTAAACCGACACGTGGGCCCCACGGTCTGGTCGGGCCCACTTGTCATATATGAGAGAGACACAGGGATGAGAGGCGCCGGTCTTCATCTTCTACCTCCCGACGCCGACCAGGGGAGGCGGCCGGTGGCTCCCGATGTCGGCCGGAGAGGGCTGGCGGTGGCGGAGAAAGGTGGCTCGAGCTCTAGCTTGTCCATCCCCACCCATGGGAGATGGAAGCGCGATCGGAGGTTGACCGTGGCCTTCTGACCACGTGAGCAGGCAGATCAGTGGCGTCCGCGCCGGCGGCGGGGTGCTCCGGTGACCTGGAGCCTGGGCAAGCGCACGTGCGGGGCGGAGCACGACGAGGCGGAGGCGGTGATGCACTTGGTTGGGACGGAGGTAGAGCACAACAACAAGTTTGGGTAGAGCTCCACCGCTCGGCAATGGTGGCCGTGGCCATGGCGATGGCGACCTCGGCAGCAGCGCGGAGGAGGGCGAGGGCGCACGCGAGGGAGCAAGATGAACACGATGACAGTCGCGTAGCGTGAGGGTGATGGCGGGCAGAGGGGGCTCGGCGTGTGGAGACGAGGTGGACACAGCCGTGCGCATGGCTGCCATGCACCGAGCACGCGGCGGCCATTGAGACGTTTTGCCGAGCACGTGGCGTGCAGCGAAGTGGCCAAGGTGGAACGAGATTTGGGCTGGCTTCCGGGCCGATTCTGGACTTGGGCCAAATACAAAGTTTGCAGCCCACACATTACACTACGTTTTTCATTTAATGGTCATGGTCATTAGGGCAATAAATTAGCAAATAATTACCTCTCAAATTGCTACTGTCAAAGACTAATCACACTTTCATTTGAGCTCTATTTAGTTAGTCAAGAGGGTTCCCATCAATGCCAACTTTTTCCTAGACCTTCCCCATATGGTTAGCTTCAACTTTTATTAAGGGGTCCAACCAAGTTGCTTAACAAAATCCCGAGAACACAGCATGCCAACACGGTGATCATGAATCTTTGAAGTGCTGAGAATAGCAGGTACATACAAACTTCAACCCGCATTTTGACAAGCTTAGAGATGAAATCAGGCTTGGGTCCTTTAATAAAGTTTGTAGCATACAAACTAAACAACAACTTTTATTCAAGGGCCATGGACTGGTTCAGCATGGTTAGGGAGATAAAGATCACCAAACAAGTCAACTCATTGCTGCCCATTCTAGGACTTAGAATATTTTCTAGCTTCAAAAAAAATAGTAGCTGATTCAACATTGTAAGCTCTATTTGACTAGGTTAGAGGCCAAACTAGCTCTTGACCATTAAACAAAGTTTGTTGTACACAATATGAACTACAATTTTTGTTTAAGGTCAAACCTCATAACTGGTACAGAAGTCAAACTTTCACTTTGGTCAAAGTATCAACTCGGTAAAGCCTGAACTAGGGTTTTAGGCTAATTGGGGCATTTTCTTGACTTTTTCTCAACATGAACCCTTCGTGACTTTTGTGGTAGAGTTCATCTAGAGTCATTTAGGCAAAGTTGCAAGGTTTGGTTGATGGTCTATAATTCTATTCACTTAATGGTGCAAATTCCAATAGGAATGGAACTTATCATTTCATGTGACTTTGTGATTCCAAACTTCATGAAACTTTTCCAGGGATCAATATAGATGGTTATTGATGTGAGACATGTGAAGATACTCTGATAACAACACCCAAGCATATATCTTTTAAATGAGCCTATATGTAAGCAAGGGTGCAATATCCAAGTTTAGGTTAGGGCTTATTATTTCCATAGGTTTGACCTTGCCATCGTCATCTCCACTTAATCTATCATGTTTGAGCTCAAACCCACTGCTTAGTGAGTGACAAACACCTGGGGTGTTACATGTCTGATCCCAGAATAATGGAGTTCTACACTTATGTCCATAGAAAGCCTCAAACGGTGCCATCTTAAGACTTTGTTGATAACTGTTGTTGTAAGAGAACTCTGCATAAGGCAAACTCTTATCCCAACTAGTCCCATATTGCAATGCACAGGCTCTCAACATATCTTCTAGTACCTGGTTGGTTCTTTCAGTCTGCCCATCTGTCTGTGGATAATATGCGGTACTAAAATTCAGCTTTGTTCCCAAAGATTCATGTACAACCTTCCAAAAATGTGATGTAAATTGCGAACCTCGATCAAATACAATTTTCTTTGGTACTCCATGTAAACACACTATCTTCTCCATATATAATATAGCTAATTGTTCCCTAGTGTACTTAGTTTTAACCGGTATGAAATGAGCAACTTTAGTCAACCTATCTACTATCACCCAAATAGAATCATAACCTCTCTGAGTACGAGGTAACCCCACTATAAAGTCCATACCAACTTCCTCCCACTTCCATTCAAGAATCTTCATTGGTTGCTACAATCCAGCAGGTCTTTGATGCTCAGCTTTCACTCTTTGACATGTGTCACGCACTGCTACATACTTAGCCACATCACGCTTTAATCCAACCCACCAATACTTCTGTTTGAGATCCAAATACATCTTAGTACTACCAGGATGAATAGAATAAGCTGACTCATGAGCTTCACGAAGGATTGCTTGCCTAATAGCCTGATCCTCAGGTACACACAGCCTCTTTCCAAACCACAAAATCCCATTGTCATCCATTCGAAACCCTGGTGACTTGCCAATCACTATATCCTCCGCTATCTTCTTTAGTTTCTCATCCTTCAACTGACCCTTGTATATTTCTTGCTCTAATGTAGGTTCTATCACCAATTCCATTGTATTAGTAACAATTCCTAAATTCAAATATTTAAATTCAGCACACAACTCACTTGTCATAGACAACATTTGCATCTCATTGGCATAACCCTTCCTGCTAAGGGCATCAGCTACAACATTGGCTTTACCAGGATGATAGTGTCTCTCTATATCATAATCCTTGATCAATTCTAACCATCTACGTTGCCTCAAGTTCAGATCAGACTGAGTGAAAATATACTTCAAACTCTTATGATCGGTGTATATATCACTCTTATGCCCAACCAAATAGTGTCTCCAAATCTTTAGAGCATGAACCACAGCTGCCAACTCCAGATCATGAGTAGGATAATTCAACTCATGCTTCCTCAACTGCCTAGATGCATAAGCAACAACTCTGCCTTCTTGCATAAGAACACACCCCGAACCTTGACGAGAAGCATCACAATAAATAGAAAACTTCTTATATAAATCTGGCAATACCAAAACAGGTGTTGTAGTCAACCTCTTCTTCAATTCTTCAAAACTAGCTTGACATTTATCAGACCATACAAACTTGGCATTCTTCTCTAACAGAGCTGTCATAGGCTTAGCAAGTTTAGAAAACCCTTCAATAAACCGTCTATAGTATCCAGCCAAACCCAAGAAACTGCGAATCTGACCAACATCAATAGGTGGTTTCCAATCCAATACATCCTTCACCTTGCCTAGATCCACTGATATTCCACCATTAGAAACAACATGAGCAAGAAAAGAGATTTCCTTTAACCAGAACTCACACTTACTTCGCTTAGCATATAACTCATGCTCTCTAAGTTTCTGCAATACCAACCACAGATGTTCAGCATGCTCTTCTTTAGTCTTGGAGAATACCAGTATATCATCAATAAATACCACCACAAACTTATCAAGATATTCCATAAACACCTTATTCATCATGTACATAAAGTAGGCAGGTGCATTGGTCAAACCAAATGACATAACAGTATACTCATACAACCCATACCTCGTAGTAAAAGTTGTCTTTGGAATATCAGATGCACGAATCTTCAGTTGATGATACCCAGAACGAAAATCAATCTTAGTGAACACACAAGCACCTCTCAACTGATAAAACAAGTCATCAATTCTAGGCAAAGGATACTTGTTCTTGATAGTTACTTCATTAAGTGACTGGTAATCAACACACATCCTCTGACCACCATCTTTCTTATCAACAAAAATAACTGGTGCACCCCACGGTGAAGAACTAGGACGAATAAAACCTTTATCTTGTAATTCCTTAATTTGTTTCTTAAGTTCTTCTAATTCATCTACTCCCATTCTATATGGTCGTTTAGCTATTGGTGCAGTCCTAGGTAATAATTCAATAAGAAATTCGATATCTCGATCAGGTGGCATACCTGGCAAATCATCTGAAAAGACATCAGGAAATTCATCAACAACCTGATTCTCCTTGCTAGCACCATCTTCGAGTTGGTTCATTGAAGCTGTCTGTTGCTTCTGCACTGCTACATCAACATTGATCTTATCCCCATTAGGTGCATTCACAATCACTACCTTCTGCTGACACTGAATCACTGCTTGGTTTTGTTTCATCCAATCCATACCCAAGACCACATCAATACTCGATGTCATCAACACTATAGGAGTTATCTTAAACTCTACCCCGCTTAAAACCATGCTAACTGGAAGACAACGATTATTGGTTTGCATAGTACCTCCAGGTGATTTTACTAAGAGGGGTTCTTTCATGGAAAGCATGGATATACTATGCATTTTAACAAAAGTGTGGTAAATGAATGTATGAGAAGCTCTAGAGTCAAAAAGAATTTTTGCAGGAGTAGAATGTACATTGAACGTACCGAGCATAACTTCTGGTGCCTCATGAGCAGTATCTGAAGACATATGATTCACCCTTCCAGTGCTAGATTGCCTTTGATTGCTTTTCTAGCTCTGAGGAGTCTGCTGGTTCTGCTTCTCGGGACAATGGTAAGACATATGTCCCTCTTTACCTCAGATGTAGCATCTAGTAGGCGTGTTGGGAGCACTGTTCTTAAATTGGAGTAGCATTGGAATTTCCAGTGCGAGAAGTCTGTTGTCCACTCTGCTGATACTGTTGACGCTGCTGGTAGGAAGGACATTGCTGAGACTGACTATTCTGCCAATTCTGAGACCATTTCTGGTTTGAATTGCGATTCCACTGGCTAACTGGTCCTTGGAACTTCTGATGAAAACCATGCTGAGGATTAGTACGCTGGCGGTTATTGCTTCCTGAACCTTGTCCTTTCATCTTTCTCTTCCTATCCATCTCCTTGCGCTCATTATCAAGCACAATAGCTTTATTTACCAGCTCGTGGAAATTTGCATAATTATTGCCCTTCAGTTGCAGACCGAGATCATAATATATTCCCTTAAGAAAGAGACGCTGCTTATCAGCATATTCTCTCACTTCATTGGGGCCTTGAAATTTCTAACAAAATCGTTCCAAGTGATAGGAGGAGCATTGTTAGGACGTGCAGCTTGATACGACTCCCACCAAGTCTGAGCTGTTCCCTGAAGCTGACCAGATGCATATAACACCTTTCCCATATCAATACATTGAGCAATGTTCAATTGATTCTCCACCGCACGCACCCAATCATCCGCCTCTAATGGATTAGCAGCATGAGAAAACACTGGAGGGCGTCCCTTCAAAAATTCACCCCGCTTGTCTCTCACATGAACAGGTGGCGATCCTCCTGTAGGGGGATTGTTTTGCATGTGTTGCATGAACATTTGCATCATCTGATTCTGTGTATTCATAAGTTCTTCCATAGTAATGGGTGGGTTAGCACCTCCACAACCTCTGCCACGGCCTCTGGCTGACATCTGTTTTCAAACCATAGAAAATGAAATTCAGTACTATCTAGGATGATGTATACAACAGATAAGTAAATCTGAATTCTCTGGGCGAATTCCAATTTCAGCGGCTCAGTAAAACTGCCATATCTCGAGATACAGACATCTGATTAAGGTGATCTTTACATGGTTGGAAAACTTACGAAATTTATCTATAACTTTTATTCACAACACTTTTCCAGATTCGGTCAACAAATTAGTCAAAAACTGAACACCGAAACTGTTTCAGAATTCCAGACTGCGCAGGTGACCCCAACTTGGAACAGGTATATCTCTTAGATCTTAATAGATAACAAGATGATTCTTGCAGGGTTGGAAAGGTACAGAAGTATAATTATTCCCAGTAAAATTTCATAAATTTTCCACAAACAGATTTTAAGTTATTTCAAAAACACCCCAGACTGATCCAAAAATCAGCAAAAGGCAGAACCAAGTTTATCCTGACCCAACTTATATATTCATGATTATACTTGATATTCTTAACCATGGAACTTGTAGGCATGTCCAAAAAAAACTCCAGCACACATTACAAAGATCCAAATCACACATTATCATAATAGCAATTCATCATTCACACAATTGTTCACACCACAAACTAACACTCGACAATACCAAACTCAAATTGACTCGCAAACTAATATCGTTCTTATTACATAGGGATTTCCTAATCTTAATTAAGCTTCTCATAAATCTTGGGACGGCCTAGCTCAGCCCTTAGTTCGTCGATCTCCTTATAAGCTTGTTCTTTAAGTTCCTTTTCCTTTAGCAACTCATCCTTTAAATCCACCTCATGGAGAGCAAATTCACGAACCAGTCTCACTGTAGCTTGTAAAGTCAAAGATGAATCATCTGCAAGCGGCACGGTCCAAACACCCCTATCATGTAAGAAACAGGAAAAGTGCAGGAGTGCACCCTGCAATGTCTTGTCCGAGTGAAGACCATGGTAGTAAACAAACGCATTGTAGGCGACATCCTCCATGCTTGTTTCTACGGTTGCTCGGCTCACTCGGGTGATGAACTTTGACTCCACCTTAGGCTCCTTAGTGGTAGGATCCCTTGTCTTGACCCATAGCTCAGTCTCCCAGTAAGAGTCCATCAATGGATGATTGTACTCCTTGCAGTGATACTCCAATGTAGCTTCCCAATTGTAGTAATAATTATTCAAGGTTCTTGTCAGCATGTCATGGAAGAAAACATCGGCTTTAGGAACCATTATTTGAAGCTTCGTGGTCCACCCCATGATTGAATCTTCCATTGGTGTGCCACCGACTCTTCATTCAACATCGGATATCTCTTGGTCACCATCTACATAGGGCTCTTGGGGTTTGAAGTGGGCAATGTACTGCGCAGCGAACAAACGGGGATGAGGAGGCATCTACAAGAATTAGACATAGATTAGATGGAATCAATGTATTTTCACAATAGAATAAGACAGAAGAAGCATAAAAATTTAGCAATTAACAAGGTGAAAGCGGTAAGCATGAATTAAGTGAAGCAAAGATGCTATTAATGACCATTCTAACTAGTCTTGCGTCCTACAGTCAACATGGCTCTGATATCAATTTGTCACATCTATTTTTAAGGACAAAAATAGGATGCATAAATGACTCATGTGTGCCCCAGGATATGATCACACACACAAGTAGAAAAATACATAGTATCATCATAGTGCTTATTACATAGCGAATAAAGTATCATCATAGTGCTTATTACATAGCAAATAAATATTTAACACATAGTCTTGAACAATAAATAATAGAAACTAGTAGTTGATCTTCAACGGAAACTCCAAACACAGGGACACGGTTGACTGGTTGACACCAAGACTAGTACTCATTACGATAATCTTCCTCACAATCTTCATCTGTTATGGTGGAAATAACAAGGGTGAGTCCATGTCGAACTCAACAAGTATAACACAAGGTTTATGTGGCACAAAAGGCTAGACACTGTTTAACTACGTTTAGCTTTTAGTCATCATATGTATTTAGCCATTAGGTAGCATCAAGATAATCCACTTCCCGTTAATGAACCAATGATCATTTGTAATAAGGATAATGAATTACATTAACATGAGCATAATAATATCAACAGTAACTAAGCATGATATAACAGTTATGATCATCTATCTATAGATGTTCCAAGGCCGCTCGTATCCATGGGCACGGCTAGTATACCAGTTTATTAAACTCTGCACAGAGGTGTACACTTTCACTGTGAGTCATGATTTCCAAATGCGTGGGGAGATCAAACCCAAACACTGGAGAACCATATAAAGTCATTCAAAAGTTCGTCTAACAAATTAGGGCCATTAGATTCACTTGGCAGGCAGATGTAGAACCCCCCTTCTCAGTGGCACACAACTCGTAGCCTATACACACAAAGGACAGGGGCTTGCCCTACACCCAATGTGGCAAGCCATTCTTACACCATTTAAGGTAACCACTAACAAGCTAGAAAAGATCTCTTGAACAACTAAAGCTAGAGCCATATAGCCCTCACAGCTGTACTGTATGTCCCGGATGATCACGTATAGATAAGTCCTTATGGAGAGTAACCAGAGCAACATAAAACAACATAGTGCTCCAGCACCCTTTAACAATATTTAAATCATCTTAATGGTTGGTTGTTTAATCCATTAACCAAATTACAAGATCAATGTTCATAATTGAGCACTAGCAACTATAACACACCAGGTGTTTGTCCTTCATTAAGCAGTGGGTCGGAGTTCAAACATGACAGATTAAGTGGAGATGACAATGTCAAGGTCAACCTATGGAGATGAGCCTAACCTAAAGTTGGATGTTGCACCATTGCTTTACATATAGGCCCCTTTTCAAGATATATGCTTGGGTGGTGTTATTGCAATATATTCATGTGTCTCACCTTAGTACCTATCTATATTGAACCCTAGAAAAGTTTCATAAAGTTTGGGATCAAAAAAGTCATATAAAATGATAAGTTATGTCTTTGTTTCAATGACTTTACTAAGTGTTGGAATTGCACCATTAAGTGAATGGAATTATAGATCATCAACCAAACCTTGCAACTTGGCCCAATTGACTCTAGATGAACTCTACAACAAAAGTCATGAAGGGTTCATGTTGCGTAAATGCCCTGAAAATGCTCCAATAAGTCACAAAGGATAATCTAAGTTTTATTGTGATGTTACTTTAGTCAAAGTGGAACTACAGGTTCTATACAAGTTTTGATGTTGGACCTTAAATAAAAGTTGTAGTTCATGTTATGTAGAACAAACTTTGTTTAAAGGTCAAGACCTAGTTAGGCCTCTAACTTAGTGTAACCGAGCCCTCAAATTGGAATCCAGTGCTGTTTTGGGAGCTCGAAATTTTTGCTAAGTCCTCAATGGACTGAATGGCTGTTTTAGTTTCCATGTAGGCATGTTGGTGAGTTTGTAACTTGTAAACCATGGCGATCTGGACCGAACTCATATAAGCAAAGTTCGACCTGACATGTAGCTCTACAACTTATATTAGTGAAGTTTTCGCAAAAACTGACAGGATTATGAGATGGAGGAGGATGAAAATGGAGTTTCAGCTGTGCTTTTGAGGTAGAATTGCAACTCCTCAACAGGTTTTTGAATCCAGTACATACAGAGTGGAGGCTCATGGCCGACCACGGACAGGGACGAGACCACGGACAGGGACGAGTGCCGCGTGGCCCTTTGGGCGCCCGCTACTTGACACCTCGCCCGCCCACGCGTCAAATTGAAGAAGCCGAGTGCCCTCCCTTTCTTCTCTCTCGGTCTCATTCTCTCACGTCTCTCTCGCTCTTAGCCATGGCCGAGCGCCTCCTCCAGTTTGCTCGTCGCCAGCACAGCCGCGGCAGAGCTGCTGCCCCATCCACCCTCGCTGCTCGGCGTTTCCCCAACCATCCAAACACCGAGCGCCTCCGCTACGACTCATGGCCAGGCCGCTGGTGTCCAGCTCAGCCTGAGCCAGTGCTAGGCGTGGGTGCGGCCTGCCACTGTCGAGCCAGCGTGACCCTCCTCGCCGCCGACGAGCCGTAGGCCAGCCCTCCCCTCACCGGTGCCCTCTGTCTGCTCTGCTTTGTCTCCATGAAGAAGAAGACCATGGTTCTGTCCCTATGACGAATGGGCCCCACCTAAAAGAGCAATGCCACCTCAAATTTACAGATTTTCTTTTATCTTGTAAAATCTATATCTCATATTTGGTAGCTCCGAAAATTTTGCAGTTTGTTTTGTTGGAATCCTTGTGAAGTGCTCTGCATGTTAGGGTAATCGGTTGTGCCATGCATGCATGTGTTTGTGCTGTAGAAATTCATTAGTGAAAAGTGGTTTTGGAAATGGATTAACTCGCTTTCATCAATATATGGAGTTTTAGAAGTCCAAAATTAGTGATTCGAATTTTGTTGGTCTTCTAGTAATATGCACTGTCTAAGAAAAATATAAAACTTATAGGTTGTTTCCGAGTTTCAGGATGTTTTACCTAGATCTTGTTAAATGGAAAATAAATGCTTGTTTTCCTTGTTATTTTTGATCTGGAGTTGTAGTGCTCAAAATGACATGCAAATTTATTTGTGGCCTCTCCGAGTGATGCTTGATGCATGGTTAAAATTGCATGATTTATGGTGCATGCATGACTGAGTTAGTGATTTATCTTGCTAGGGGCCAAATAAATGGTTTTAAATGCATTATAAATATTACATGAATGTAAAAATGAAAAATGGTGTTCCACTGTCATTGCATGATATTGTTGTAACCTGAGAAACAATAATATGATCATGTGTTTCAAGAAAATATATAGTTTAGATTTATCTTGTTCTCTCATGCTTTATTGCATTAAAGATTTGTTTATTATGATATCTCATGTTTGGCTTATCAAATGGGGTTGAAATCTTTATGGTATCCTCCTGGTACCTTGTACTTGCCTCTGTAATTTTATTAGATTTTTTCTGGACATTTTCCATATATTTTAATATTTATGCCTATGCAATCAAATAAATAGAAAAGTCCAATTAAATAAAGGTTAACATAAGTAACATGACTTGATCTGGTATTCTTTAAACATGTTCTAAATGATGGTCAAGTTGGTTTGGCCATTTGCAATGTTTTGTTCATCATTTATAATTCAGTTTTATAATTCATTGAATTCTGGACAGATTTAAGAATGTTGTTAATTACCCTATGAAAATGATGGTTTTATGTCTTGTGTGCTATAACAAAGTTGTTGTGAATTTCATGATCTAGCTGATGTTAAATTTTGGTAGCATTTGGTCCTGTAGTTTAGAAACTACAGCTATTTAAAGTTAGAGTCAGTTTTGGAATATTCTCTGTTATCAGGAACAGATTCTGAAACTTTATAAATTCGACTTGTTTAATTTGTGAATCACACTGTGATGATATTAAATGAAATATAGAAAATTTCATAAGCTTTCCAGAATGTCTTGTTACAAGTCAATTGGAGTTACATAACTCCAGTTATGTTTGATTTAACCAGCTGCTGTTCTGATCTTCGAAAAATGGCAGATTCTAAATTAAGTTGTTGCTTCACCTTGCTTTACTATTTTGATTTCTAAGAGTAATATACACCTTGTTAGTGTTAAGTGTGCTTGAGATCTTGTGGGACTTGTGTCATGATCGATATGCTGGTCATCTTCTAAGGATATGCTTAAGTGATAGTTAAGTTGATTAACTCTAGTGCCCATGTGAACTTGGTGTGCTGGCATGAATGCTGTGTTATTGCATTTCTACGTATTCATATATATGCATTGTTGCACCTCATTTAGGTACGCTAGCTGAAACACGTGAAGGACGTGGTGTGGAGCAAACTAGAAGAAGATGTTGGGTGGATCCATCCCGAAGACGAAAGAATCCTCAAGTTCTTACATGAAGTGGAGATGTTCCGCAAGACGGTGCAAGCTAACTTGGTTAACTTGAGTCAGATCCCAGGCAAGCCCCGGAGCATTATAAGCCTCTTACCTTCAAAGCAATTAATTCTATATATGCTATAAGTATTGTTACATTAAGTGATAGGAGTTGGTTGGAAACCCTTGCTGCATTATATCATTCCTTGTTCAGATATATGAATCCTACATAGACTAGGATCGAGTAGATGCTTAGACCTGCTTTAAGCAGTAGAAGTCAGGTCATTTCCTGTCACC
>CM039591.1:33955321-33975033 GCA_022457205.1 Saccharum spontaneum | reverse complement strand
GACTTAGTTGCACTATAAGTTGAGTTGACTTGTAGCATAACAACTTTGTCAGGCCAACATTTCACCTTGAGGCTTCCTTTTTAGGATCAAACAGCAGCTCTAAGATAGGAAATCTGTTGTTTGACACTTCTCAAATTGCTTTCGAATATTCCTCAACGCTTTTTCCAATAAAGTTATGAACAAACCATTTGTGGCACCCAAGGGCACAAGGATGTTGATCGAGACTAGGGCATGCTTTCTCTAATTCTTCACCGCAGCTAATTGAACACCTTGCACTATCTGTGTGATTGTCCAAGACGGAATTGACTTGATCACAATGGCTCTAGAAGATAGAATATCTCTCAAGTTATTGACTAGTTGATTAACTTCTTGTTGGTTATTGCTCTATAAGACATAGCCTTCATAGCTATCAAAGAGTCATTACCTAGCTGGAGATTAACCTTCCTATTGGTAACTAATCAGTTGTCTCTCAACACTAAAAAGTTCCAAATCTTCACTCTTGACCACAACAACTGTGGTTGATGCAGAACAGATGGTTGCCATTGAAGTTAGCAAATACGAAGTTATTCTAGAGATGGTTGATTTCGATTGTATGGTCATTATGCACCCAAGATTGCGACTTGGATAGCTCCGGTCATATGCACAATGCGACAATCGATTCTAATCCCATAGATAACGTGTCCAACATTAAGTGTTGTGGGTCCTTTTTATCCAATAGAGATGAGATACTTGCTTACAAGATGATGTTCGTCAATACTGGGACAACTAAGTAGAGTCACTTGTCTACCACCTATTGTAGTCTGTTAAGGTTTATGTCAGTGACCGGTTCTTCAAAGGTTATCCTCTTAGCAACTTCAGAAGGAAACTCCACTACTTTCGGTCTATGATATGGATCTTACGATACGATATGTGGAGATAACCAAGGAAAAGTTCACCTGAGAATAACACATTGATGTTGTTCTGCAATGGATCATGACTAGAAACCATGATACCAGCGCGTGCCAAGTAGCACAACCTTGTGTCGGCCGCCCACAGGAGGCTCTTGGTTTTGTCACGGCACCATTAGTTGCTACTCATAACACCATTACTGAACATACACCCGATGAGGAATTTCAATTGTCACTGATTGGGTTGTCCGAACAAGCACCATACCAAGGAGGGATAGCAAGTAAAGGTAGTCACAAGGTTTAGAATCAACGAGGAGATGATCCAAAAATTAACACACACCACAAGGGAACATAGCTCAATTCCTAAAGACAACTGAGCAATGGACTCTTGCTTAAACTCTATTCATGACTTGCGTCTACCGAGGCGAGTTCCAGATAAAAGATTAATAGGAGATTCATTCATGTTGGGCAACAACATGAGATCAAGACTGATAAATATCCCGAGACTTGGGAAGGTTGGAGACGAATTAAGCAAATTTCAAGGCGAAAACCGGTATGTCAATCAGAGATTGAGTCGCTAAGGTAGATACACGAATTTTGCAAACAAACGATTTTGAGGCCACAGCAAAGAGACGTTGCGTCACACTAGCTAACCTTTGGGAGAGACAATCGGGAGGTCCAACATGGATCTAGGTACGATGTCCACAACTTGGCAAAGAACAACTATGGCTAAAAGGAAGCCGTTACGAGAATCTATCTTGGTTGGTAGATCAAACAAAGGTATTCATGTACGGTGCAGGACAACCATGGTATACGCGAATATTTAAGGGTTCAGGCTCAGGCTTAGATATCAAGCAAAGGCATGGTGCACAAACATTCAAAGCAAGCAACCATGGCTACAAGCTTAGGCTCATAAGGAAAAGAATCTAATTGGAGACGACACCAAGAGATCGTTTCGCGTAACTCGAGTATTGCTCTAAGATAAAGCTATTTGACACTTGTATACTCACCGAGGACAATGAGATGACAACTATAGCACTAATTAGATAACAAGCATGCATACACGCATCATAACTTCAAGCAAACACATGAAGAAGCTTAAACAAATGAACTCAAGCAACTATTACCACGCAAAAAGCTCACACACAGCAATCATTACTAACCATCGAGCTCACCCATAATAGGCTTTATCTAAAGCAAGAACTACTACAAGTTTAGCCCAAAACAAACGCTAGCTAAGGTGGCTAACTTAGCATGGGCATAGAATCTGGACAGCAGCACTGTGGTTACTTGTTTCAACTATAACTGAGGTTGTAGACATCCCACAAAGGTGACCCTAGAATTTCTAGAAAGCTTAGGAAGATGACGACACTTTAGTTATTCATACCAAAAACTAATTCATAGATTAATATGACCAAAATTGCTAATGTTTCAGATCTGTACCAATATGGATAGAAAACTGACAAGAACTTCAAAAATGCATAACTGGAGTTCTAGAGGCCCAAAAAGGCTGAGCCTTAACTTTATATAAAGATTATTAAGTTGTCTACAACTTTATTATTATCATATTAAGATGATTCTATATCTAACAAGGCCAACAAGACAAAGAAGACATCTCTGCCCAGATTTGGACAGATTCTGTCATTCCACTTTGCAAGCTCATAACTAGAGAGTTAGACCACCAAATTTAGTGCTATTGGACATCTTGGAAAGCTTAGAAAAAGTACTACACTTCTTCTATTATCTCCAAGACATGATTCTATATGCACACAGGTCAAACAAACCAAACATTCAGATCTATTCAGAGCATAAGCAAAACCTGACAGTAAACTTCTAAAATTCATAACTCTCAAACCATAAGACCTAGGGTCATGAGATTTTAGGACAAGCTAGATAAGTAAGTTAGCTACAACTTTGGTATTCTCCATAACTACAGAAAACACCATTAGGACTACGAAAGCATCACTACAACAGAAACTGTTCTAGCAGTCAACGTTCAACAAGCAAAGCAAAGCTTGCCTTTGTTCTACTTAACAAGAGAGCACACAAACATGTTATTCTAGTAGCTCTAAATATTGTTACCTTAGGCCAACACCAATTTCATTCATTCATGAGAATCACAATTACTTAAGTGAGGTCTAAAGCATTTGCAAACGCTTGTATGAACAACATATCCACTACTTAGCTAACTAGAGGACATTTACAGGTTCAAGCATGTAACCACACTTATGTCTAGCAAGGCTAAGCACACACTTTCCCCAAGTACTTTCTATTCGAGCCACATTGAACAAGACATTCATGTCTAACTCCACGCAAGAAAGATAGTGTAACACATTGATCACAAGTTACTTATCATTTGAACAAGGGTGAGAGGAGCATAGCTATGCATAAAGCAACAATCATGAAGATGCATGCTTCGTCTTATTCGTCCTCACAAGATTGCCAACCAAAGGTAGCGATCACGTTCTATGTCGGTGGCATAACACGCACTCTCTCAATATATAGCTAGTCGATAGCTACATTCGAATTACGCATTCGTTGTTAGCATACCTGCAGAAAAGTTTCATTGCAGCCCAACAATTCCCCAATATAGCACACAATGAAAGCAGGAAAGTAAAATTCTAAGTACTCCCATATACATATACCCCCGTATATATACATGTAGCACCAAAACTACCCGAATCATCAATCTCCCACAATTAAGTACCTTCATATATACATGTGTATAACATGTAAATAATCCAGTAACCAAAACTAGCTCTCCCCTAGACCGAGGGTTGGACGGTCATGCTCTCACAACTCACAATTACTTGAGCGTAGGTGCGACGTTGCATAAAAGTAAACTAGCAAGATATATGGCTATTTCATATATGAAGGCTACCTCTAATCTAACACACCATTAGCATAGTGTGGGAGAGTCATCACACATACATACCTTGGCCTGGGCGTAGCTGCATAAATGAAAAACCCCCAAGTTAGTACTTATATAAGCCACCTAATAATCCTTATATGGGCAATAAGGAAATTGACCACTCGCATATTAGGTTTAGAATTCAGATTTCACAAACCTATATATAGCTATAAGTTGATAAAACTGATTTTATAAAACAAAACCTTTGTTTTAAATACACATACGACAAGTTTAATGTTGAATCTTGCTCCGATACCAGTTGTAACAGAACCGTCTAAATTATAAGAGCACAAGTACAAAAACAATCACCGAAGTGATTAAATTCTCACACTTGAGCCCATATAACTCCGGTAGTCCAATGAAATCACGAGGGATTTCAAACCAACCAACATACCAGCCAAGATCGTAGTGATTCAACATAACAAGTCACATGTTACAACCATTTCACAAGTAGTTCAATATACATCGGAGTTCAACATAGTTATTACAACTAAAACTGAAAAGTAGCGGAAGCAAAGTAATTTGAAACTAACATTAATCTTATTTCAAATACATGCTAGTACCAAGGTTGTCTTCCCAACAAAAGCATTAGAGAGAAGATAACTCAGAAGGATCATGCCCATGATCAAACTCCGCCTCTACGGTAGGAGCCAACCAACTCTTGCAGTCGCCATGATACATCATAACCTGCAATAAGTGGGGATATAAAACCCTGAGTACAAGAAGGTACTCAGCTAGACTTACCCGTCAAAAACCAGAAATAAAGTGACACCAAGGATCATGCAAGGCTGATATAAAGTGGGGCTAGCTTGACAACATTTTGCATAAAAGTTTAATATAGATGATTAATCATTAATGCTTAAGCATCAAGTTAATTATCATTAACCTGTCATCTATATTAGCACCTATACTAGAGCACTCACTTGATTAGGAGCAAACAATATTAACCATAGCAAGTATAAAATTGAGGCAACATATACATCGTCATCTCATTAACCATCCGTTCAATTTAATTGAATCTACGTTGCCGCTGCTCAAGTCAAGTGCTCACTAACCGGGAGCGACGGTGATTCGAATCGAATTCCTATCTAGCTGGAGGGGTATTTCTAACACTCACCGAGTCACGCCTGGCGAGGGCTGCTTAGGTCACCTTTGGTACAGTTCAGAAGCCGCGGGTTCGACTGATGTCGTGTCCCCAAGGGCGACACTCTGCCAGGTGCTAGGGACTCTAATCCCCCTTGGTCTCACGCCAATGTCCCCAAGCACATCCTTACTCTCCTCCTGTAACACCCAAATTTTTGAGATAACAAAATTTGAAGGAATTAGATAATAAATAATTATAAAACTAAAATAATAATGAGATAAATTTTTGTGTTGCATTCATGCTGTTGCATATGTTTTTATTGTGTGCTGCTATATTTGTTTTATTTTATTTTTATTTTGGTTTAGGAAGTATTTGAAATATATTTGGAAAACAAATTCATAAAAGAAAAAAAGGAAAGAGCTTACCTGTGCAGGTGGCGGCCTGGAAACCGTCCGAGTCGGCCTGCCTCTTTCCATCTTGCGGATTGGGCCGAGCCGAACCGAGCCCTTCTTCCTTTCCTCCCGCGTCGCGTGGGCTGGCCCAGGAAATCATGGCCGCGCTCCCTCCCTTCCTTGTTTCACTGCCGAGCGGACCCCGCTGTCAGCCGTTTCTCCTTCCTTCCGTCGTGACCGAACCGGAGTCGAACGCCACCGCCAACAAATCCACCGAGGAAACCGCGATTTCCTATCCTTTAACGTCGGGTTGGAGGCTATAAAGGTGTAGCCGTGTTTCCCCTCGTCTCTTTTTCCATCTTAACTCCAAACCGACCCACGTGATTTCGAGTTTAGAGGGTTGAGAACCCTAGGTTTCACTGTCGCCGTCGTCGGAGCTTGCCGGTGAGCCTGCGCCTTTCTTCTTTGCATTGGTGAGCTCGCCATCTTCTTCTCTTCCTCCCCATGCCTTTTCTTTGGTCTATGGTGCCTTAAATCGCGAGAATATAGAGCTCCGGCGAGTTTTGCCGAAGCCGGCAAGGGCGCCGCCGCTGTCCCGAGCCGCAACATGTCTTTGGTTCATTCTTGCCTCCCTAACCTACGTGGATGAGTTCGCGTTGAGCTCCACACTTGATTGGTACCGGCCGCGGGCCGAATGGAGGTCAAAAATGATAGCGCTGAGAATCTCCGGCGAGCCGTTTGCGTCGGCCATGGCGGCCACCGGCCGGAGATGAGGAGGACGCCGGTGCCCTCTCTCTCCTTCGTCTGGAAGCAATCTCCGCCGTCCGTTCCCGGATCAAGGACTCAGATTAGATCATACCCCTTCGCGGGGTAAACTTCATAAAGAGCCCCTGTGTTTTTCTTTATTAGAACCCGCGGTCCTTGGCGCATTTCAGAGTTTACGTTTTCGTATTTTAGAAAGCGTATTTTCAATCGGTTAATTCAAAAATACGTTTTCAGGTATTTACAGTTTTGCCACTAGCACTGTTTTAGCCATAAAAACTTCGTTTTAACTCCGATTTGATCCATTCAAATTGCGTTAGGTTCGTAATTGCGAACTCTACATGTTAGTATAATTTTACAGTTAGTTTTGATAATTTATTTTTCGAGTTTATAATTAAGTATTTATTGATCTATAGGAAATCTTAGAAAATTCATAACTTCTACGTTTTAAATCCGATTTTGGTGATCTTTACGTCTGTGTGATCGTAGAAACGTGTAGAAGAGTTTTATAAACTTTTATTACTGTTTTGTTACTGTTGGTGTACTGTTCTAATTATATCTATTTGTTTGCTTCGTGTATGTTTGATTGGATGCATGTATGTTGTTGATTGATGATCGAGAATAGAAGGTGAGCAGTTTTTGGACGATTCGGAGTATTACTTTGAGCCAAGTCAGCAGTACTACTTGGAGAGCTTTGATCAAGGCAAGTATAACACAGGACTATCCTTGTTACCTATACATTAAAATTATCATACATATGCATATGCTTACCTTGACAACCCTAGAGATTATAACTTAGTGTTTGATGTCTTGATTCCTTGTCAACCTTGGGTATGCATATGGGTAGCTGTGGCTAGTGCTTATACAAAGAACAATGATCTTGCGATATGATTAATGGATCAAGCAACCAAATATTAAGATGATTTAATTTTTGTTAAAAAGGGGGCTAGAGCATGTGTATTATTTTGATGCTCTAGTTACTCTCCGTAAGGACTTATCTGTACGTGATCATCCGGGATATACAGTACAGCTGTGAGGGCTATATGGCTCTGGCTTTAGTTGTTCAAGAGACCTTTTCTAGCTTGTTAGAGGTTACCTTAAATGGCGTAAGAATGGCTTGCCACGTTGGGTGTAGTGCGAGCCCCTGGCCTAGTGTGTATAGGCTGCGGTTGTTGTGCCACAGGGAAGGGGGGTTCTACATCTGCCTGCCGAGTGAATCTAATGGCCCTAACTTGTTAGACGAACTCTTGAGTGGCTTTATATGGTTTTTGGGTGTTTGGGCTTGATCTCCCCACTCATTTGGAAATCATGACTCACAGTGAAAGTGTACACCTCTGCGCAGAGTTAAAAACTGGTATACTAGCCGTGCTCACGGATACGAGCGGCCTTGGAACATCTACAGATAGATAATCACCATTGTTATATTATGTTTAATTATTGTTGATTAATATTATGCTCTTGTTAATGTTATTCGTTGTCATTATTGCAAGTGATCATTGGTTCTTTAATGGGAAGTGGTTTATCTTGATGCTACTCAATTGAAAGTTATAATATTTAAAAGCTAACCGCAGTTAAACAGTGTCTAGCCATTTGAGCCTCATGAACCCTGTGTTATATTTGTTGAGTTCGACATGGACTCACTCTTGCTATTTCCACCATAACAGATGAAGATTGTGATGAGGATTACCGTAATGAGTACTAGTCTTGGTGTCAACCAGTCAACCGTGTCCCTGTGTGGAGTTTCCGCTGGAGATTATCATTAGATATTATTATTTATTGTTCAAGACTATGTTTTAAACATATATTCGTTATGTAATAAGCACTGTGATGATACTATGTAATTTGTCTGCTTATGTGTGCGATCATGACCTGGGGCGCACATGAGTACTTTATGCATCCTATTTTTGTCCTTAAAAATGGGTGTGACAGATTGGTATCAGAGCCGTGTTGACTGTAGGACGCAAGCCTAGTTAGAATGGTCGTTGATAGCATCCATACTTCACTTAATTCATGCTTCCTCTTTTTACCTTGTTAATTACTAAAGTTTTATGCTTCCTCTACTTTATTCTATTGCGAAAATACATTGATTCTATCTAATCTATGTCTAAATCTTGTAGATGCCTCCTCATCCTCGTCTGTCAGCTGCACAATATGTTGCTCGTTTCAAACCCCAGGAGCCAAAGGAAGATGGTGATCAAGAGCTATCTGATGCTGAATCAAGAGTTGGAGATACACCTATGGAGGATGTAGTTATGGGGTGGACTACGAAGTGTCATATCATGGTTCCGAAGGCTGATGCTTTCTTCCATGATATATTGACAAGAACCTTGGACAACTACTACTACGACTGGGAGGCTACTTTAGAGTATCGCAGTACGGAGTATAGTCATCCATGGATGGATTCCTATTGGAAGACGGAGTTATGGGTCAAGAAAAGGGATCCTACCACTAAGGAGCCTAAGGTGGAGTCAAAGTTTATTACCCGAGTGAGCCGGGCAACCGTGGAGACAAGTATGGAGGATGTCGCTTTCAATGCATTTGTTTACTATCATGGTCTACGCTCGGACAAGACACTAAAGGGTGCACTTCGGCACTTTCCTTGTTTCTTGCATGACAAGGGGATTTGGACCGTGCCACTTGCGGATGATTCCTCCTTGACTTTGCAAGCAACGGTGGCATTAGCTCGCGAATTGGCTCTTCATGAGGCGGACTTGAAGGATGAGTTGCTGAAGGAAAAGGAACTTAAGGAGCAAGCTTATAAGGAGATTGACCAACTAAGGGCGGAGATAGGTCGTCCTAAGATTTATGAGAAGCTTAATTAGGAAATAGGAAAATCCCTATGTAATAAGAACGATAGTAGTTGCGAGTTAATTTCTAGTTTGGATTGTTTTAAGAGTCAGTTTGTGGTGTGAACAATTGTGTGATTGATGGATTGTTATTATGATAATGTGTGATTTGGATCTTTGTAATGTGTGCTGGAGTTTTGTTGACATGCTTACAAATTCTATTGTTAAGAATATTAAGATTGATCAAGATATACTAGTGAACATGAGGTTAACTTAGTTCTGTCCTTTGCTGATTTCTGGATCAGTCTGGGATGTTTTAGAAATAACTTAAAATCCGTTCGTGGGAAAATTAAGAAATTTTACTGGGAATAATTAGACTTCTGTATCTTTCTAATCCCACAAGAATCACCTTAATATCTATTATGAGTTGAGAGATATACCTGTTTCAAGTTGGAGTTACTGCACAGTCTGGAATTCGGGAACAGATTCTGTTAAGTTCAGTTTTTGACCAATTTATTGACAGAATCAGAAAAAGTGTTGTGAATACGAGTTGTAGATAATTTGATAAGCTTTCCAACCATGTAAAGATCACCTGATTTGGATGTCTGTAGCTCGAGATATGACAGTTTTACTGAGTTGCTGAAATTGGAGTTCGTCCAGAAAATCAGATTTTGTTTATCTAATGTATACATCATCTCGGTTTGTACTGAAATTCATCTTCTGTGTTTTGGAAACAGATGTCAGGCAGAGGTCGTGGCAGGGGTCGTGGGGGTGCTAATCCACCCGTTACTATGGAGGAACTCATGCAAACTCAGAATCAGCTGATGCAGATGTTTATGCAGCATATGCAGAACAATCCCCCTGTTGGAGGACCACCACCTGTTCAAGTAAGGGATAAGCGTGGAGAATTTTTGAAGGGACGCCCTCCAGTGTTTTCTCATGCTGCTGATCCTTTAGAAGCAGATGATTGGGTGAGGGCAGTGGAGAAACAGCTGAACATCGCCCAATGCAATGATATGGAGAAGGTGTTGTATGCATCTGGTCAGTTACAAGGGACAGCTCAGACTTGGTGGGAGTCGTACCAGGCTGCACGCCCTGACAATGCTCCTCCTATCACTTGGAATGAGTTTGTTAGAGATTTTCGGGCTCGTCATATTCCTGAAGGTATAATTGAGCTGAAGCAGGAAGAATTCAGAAACCTGAGGATGGGACAGATGAGTGTGAGTGAATATCATGACAGGTTTACCCAGTTGGCTCGCTATGCTCCCAATGAAGATAGGGAAGATGCAGACAAGCAACGTCTTTTCTTGAAGGGAATTTATTATGATCTTCGCTTGCAACTGAAGGGGAATAGCTATGCTAGCTTTCAAGAGCTGGTGAACAAGGCTATTGTGCTGGATAATGAGCGTAAGGAGATGGATAGGAAGAGAAAGATGAAGGTGCAAGGCTCAGGAAGCAACAACCGTCAGCGCACAAATTCTCAGCATGGCTTTCATCAGAAGTTTCAGGGACCGGTTAGCCAGGGTAATCGCAATTCAAATCAGAGGTGGTCCCAAAATTGGCAAAACAATCAGTCGCAACAGCGTTCATCATATCCACAGCGTCAACAGTATCAGCAGAGTGGGCAACAGACTCCTCGCACTGGGAATCCTAATGCTACCCCCATGAAGAATAATTCTCCCAGTACTCCTATCAGATGCTTTGTCTGTGGTAAAGAGGGCCATTTGTCTTATAATTGTCCTTAGAAGCAGAATCAACAGACTCCTCAGAGCCAGAAGAGCAACCAGAGGCAATCGGGTACTGGAAGGGTGAACCACGTGTCTTCTGATACAGCTCATGGTGCACCAGAGGTTATGATTGGTACGTTCAATGTACATTCCACTCCCGCAACTGTTCTTTTTGACTCTGGAGCATCTCATACATTCATATCCAATATTTTTGTTAAAATGCATAGTATACCCATGCTAGCTATGAAAGAACCTCTCTTAGTAAATTCACCTGGAGGTACCATGCAAACCAGTAATCGTTGTCTTCCAATTAGTATGGTATTAAGGGGGGTAGAGTTTAAGATAACTCCTATAGTGTTGAGAACATCTGGAATTGATGTGATATTGGGTATGGACTGGATGAAGCAAAATCAGGCAGAGATTCAGTGTCAGCAGAAAGTGGTAGTTGTGACTGCGCCTAATGGAGATAAAATCAATGTGGATGTAGCAATGCAGAAGCAACCAACCGCGGTGGTGAATCAGATTGAAGATACTATTAATGAGAATTCAGTGATTGAGGAATTTCCGGATGTCTTCCCTGATGAATTGCCAGGTATGCCACCTGACCGAGACATTGAATTTCTTATTGAATTATTACCTGGAACTGCACCTATAGCCAAACGACCATATAGGATGGGAGTAGATGAATTAGAAGAACTTAAGAAACAAATTAAAGAATTACAAGAAAAAGGTTTTATTCGACCTAGTTCATCACCTTGGGGAGCACCAGTTATTTTTGTTGATAAGAAAGATGGTGGTCAGAGGATGTGTGTTGATTATCGGTCACTAAATGAAGTAACTATCAAGAATAAGTATCCTTTGCCCCGGATTGATGATTTGTTTGATCAGTTGAGAGGTGCTTGTGTGTTCTCTAAGATTGATTTACGTTCTGGATATCATCAGTTGAAGATTCGTGCCTCTGATATTCCAAAGACAGCTTTTACTACAAGGTATGGGTTGTATGAGTATACTGTTATGTCGTTTGGATTGACCAATGCACCTGCATACTTTATGTACATGATGAATAAGGTGTTCATGGAATACTTGGATAAGTTTGTGGTAGTGTTTATTGATGATATACTGGTATTTTCCAAGACAGAGGTAGAGCATGCTGAACATTTGAGGTTGGTATTGCAGAAGCTTAGAGAGCATAAACTGTATGCGAAGCGAAGTAAATGTGAGTTTTGGTTGAAGGAAGTTTCTTTTCTTGGTCATATTGTTTCTAATGGAGGTATATCGGTGGATCCAGGCAAGGTGAAAGATGTATTGAATTGGAAACCACCTACAGATGTTAGCGAGATTCGCAGTTTCTTGGGTTTAGCTGGATATTATAGACGGTTCATTGAAGGGTTTTCTAAACTTGCTAAACCTATGACATCTCTGTTAGAAAAGAATGCTAAATTTGTGTGGTCTGATAAATGTCAAGCTAGTTTTGAGGAGTTGAAGAAGAGGTTGACTACAGCGCCTGTTTTGGTTTTACCAGATTTGAGTAAGAAGTTTTCTATTTATTGTGATGCTTCTCGTCAAGGTTTGGGATGTGTTCTTATGCAAGAAGGCAGAGTTGTGGCTTATGCATCTAGACAGTTGAGAAAGCATGAGTTGAATTATCCTACACATGATTTGGAGTTAGCAGCTGTTGTTCATGCTTTAAAGATTTGGAGACATTATTTGATTGGACATAAGAGTGATATATACACTGATCATAAGAGTTTGAAGTATATTTTCACTCAGTCAGATCTGAATTTGAGGCAACGCAGATGGTTGGAGTTGATTAAGGATTATGATATTGAGATACACTATCATCCTGGTAAGGCTAATGTAGTGGCTGATGCTCTTAGTAGGAAAAGTTATGCCAATGAGATAAGAACATTGTCTATGACTAGTGAGTTATGTGCTGAATTTGAATATCTGAACTTGGGAATTGTTACTAATGCAATGGAATTAGTAATAGAGCCTACTTTAGAGCAAGAGATCTATAAGGGTCAATTGAAGGATGAGAAACTAAAGAAGATAGCGGAGGATATAGTGATTGGTAAATCACCGGGCTTTAGAATGGATGATAATGGAATTTTGTGGTTTGGAAAGAGACTGTGTGTACCTGAGGATCAAGCTATTAGACAGGCAATTCTTCGTGAAGCTCATGAGTCAGCTTATTCTATTCATCCTGGTAGTGCTAAGATGTATTTGGATCTTAAATAGAAATATTGGTGGGTTGGATTAAAGCGAGATGTGGCTGAGTATGTGGCATTGTGTGATACTTGTCAGAGGGTGAAAGCAGAGCATCAAAGACCTGCTGGATTGTTGCAACCAATGAAAATCCCTGAATGGAAGTGGGAGGAAGTTGGTATGGACTTTATAGTAGGATTACCGCGTACTCAGAGAGGTTATGATTCTATTTGGGTGATAGTGGATAGGTTGACTAAAGTTGCTCATTTCATACCAGTCAAGACTAAATACACGGGAGCACAATTAGCTACCTTGTATATGGAGAGAATAGTATGTTTGCATGGAGTACCAAAGAAGATTGTGTCTGATCGGGGTACGCAGTTTACATCGCACTTTTGGCAAGCTGTGCATGAGTCTTTAGGAACTAAACTGAATTTTAGTACAGCATATCATCCACAGACAGATGGGCAGACTGAAAGAACCAATCAGGTATTAGAGGATATGTTGAGAGCCTGTGCATTGCAATATGGGACTAGTTGGGATAAGAGTTTGCCTTATGCAGAATTTTCTTACAATAATAGTTATCAACAGAGTCTTAAGATGGCACCGTTTGAAGCTTTGTATGGACGTAAGTGTAGAACTCCATTGTTTTGGGATCAGACAGGTGAATCTCAGGTGTTTGGTACAGATGTTCTTAGAAACGCAGAAGATCAAGTGCGAGTGATTCGTGAGAATTTGAGAGTGGCACAGTCTCGTCAGAAGAGTTATGCTGATAATAGGAGAAGGGATCTAGTCTTTGAAGAAGGTGATTATGTTTATTTGAAGGTGTCACCTATGAGGAGTGTGAAGAGATTTAACATGAAAGGTAAACTAGCACCAAGGTATGTTGGACCATTTAAAGTTATTGCTAGACGTGGGGAAGTTGCTTATCAATTAGAGTTACCTGAGAATTTATCTGGGGTGCATGATGTGTTTCATGTTTCACAACTTAAAAAGTGTTTGAGGGTGCCTGAGGAGCAGATACCTTTGGAAGAATTGACTGTTAAGGAGGATCTTACATATGAAGAGATTCCGATTAAGATTTTAGAGACTGCTGAGAGGGTTACTCGAAGTCGGGTTATTAAGATGTGTAAAGTACAGTGGAATCGATATTCAGAGGCAGAGGCAACTTGGGAAAGAGAGGATGAGTTGAGGAAATCATATCCGCAGTTGTTTGAGTAAGCAATCCAATCTCGAGGACGAGATTCTTTTAAGGGGGGTAGAATTTGTAACACCCAAATTTTTGAGATAACAAAATTTGAAGGAATTAGATAATAAATAATTATAAAACTAAAATAATAATGAGATAAATTTTTGTGTTGCATTCATGCTGTTGCATATGTTTTTATTGTGTGCTGCTATATTTGTTTTATTTTATTTTTATTTTGGTTTAGGAAGTATTTGAAATATATTTGGAAAACAAATTCATAAAAGAAAAAAAGGAAAGAGCTTACCTGTGCAGGTGGCGGCCTGGAAACCGTCCGAGTCGGCCTGCCTCTTTCCATCTTGCGGATTGGGCCGAGCCGAACCGAGCCCTTCTTCCTTTCCTCTCGCGTCGCGTGGGCTGGCCCAGGAAATCATGGCCGCGCTCCCTCCCTTCCTTGTTTCACTGCCGAGCGGACCCCGCTGTCAGCCGTTTCTCCTTCCTTCCGTCGTGACCGAACCGGAGTCGAACGCCACCGCCAACAAATCCACCGAGGAAACCGCGATTTCCTATCCTTTAACGTCGGGTTGGAGGCTATAAAGGTGTAGCCGTGTTTCCCCTCGTCTCTTTTTCCATCTTAACTCCAAACCGACCCACGTGATTTCGAGTTTAGAGGGTTGAGAACCCTAGGTTTCACTGTCGCCGTCGTCGGAGCTTGCCGGTGAGCCTGCGCCTTTCTTCTTTGCATTGGTGAGCTCGCCATCTTCTTCTCTTCCTCCCCATGCCTTTTCTTTGGTCTATGGTGCCTTAAATCGCGAGAATATAGAGCTCCGGCGAGTTTTGCCGAAGCCGGCAAGGGCGCCGCCGCTGTCCCGAGCCGCAACATGTCTTTGGTTCATTCTTGCCTCCCTAACCTACGTGGATGAGTTCGCGTTGAGCTCCACACTTGATTGGTACCGGCCGCGGGCCGAATGGAGGTCAAAAATGATAGCGCTGAGAATCTCCGGCGAGCCGTTTGCGTCGGCCATGGCGGCCACCGGCCGGAGATGAGGAGGACGCCGGTGCCCTCTCTCTCCTTCGTCTGGAAGCAATCTCCGCCGTCCGTTCCCGGATCAAGGACTCAGATTAGATCATACCCCTTCGCGGGGTAAACTTCATAAAGAGCCCCTGTGTTTTTCTTTATTAGAACCCGCGGTCCTTGGCGCATTTCAGAGTTTACGTTTTCGTATTTTAGAAAGCGTATTTTCAATCGGTTAATTCAAAAATACGTTTTCAGGTATTTACAGTTTTGCCACTAGCACTGTTTTAGCCATAAAAACTTCGTTTTAACTCCGATTTGATCCATTCAAATTGCGTTAGGTTCGTAATTGCGAACTCTACATGTTAGTATAATTTTACAGTTAGTTTTGATAATTTATTTTTCGAGTTTATAATTAAGTATTTATTGATCTATAGGAAATCTTAGAAAATTCATAACTTCTACGTTTTAAATCCGATTTTGGTGATCTTTACGTCTGTGTGATCGTAGAAACGTGTAGAAGAGTTTTATAAACTTTTATTACTGTTTTGTTACTGTTGGTGTACTGTTCTAATTATATCTATTTGTTTGCTTCGTGTATGTTTGATTGGATGCATGTATGTTGTTGATTGATGATCGAGAATAGAAGGTGAGCAGTTTTTGGACGATTCGGAGTATTACTTTGAGCCAAGTCAGCAGTACTACTTGGAGAGCTTTGATCAAGGCAAGTATAACACAGGACTATCCTTGTTACCTATACATTAAAATTATCATACATATGCATATGCTTACCTTGACAACCCTAGAGATTATAACTTAGTGTTTGATGTCTTGATTCCTTGTCAACCTTGGGTATGCATATGGGTAGCTGTGGCTAGTGCTTATACAAAGAACAATGATCTTGCGATATGATTAATGGATCAAGCAACCAAATATTAAGATGATTTAATTTTTGTTAAAAAGGGGGCTAGAGCATGTGTATTATTTTGATGCTCTAGTTACTCTCCGTAAGGACTTATCTGTACGTGATCATCCGGGATATACAGTACAGCTGTGAGGGCTATATGGCTCTGGCTTTAGTTGTTCAAGAGACCTTTTCTAGCTTGTTAGAGGTTACCTTAAATGGCGTAAGAATGGCTTGCCACGTTGGGTGTAGTGCGAGCCCCTGGCCTAGTGTGTATAGGCTGCGGTTGTTGTGCCACAGGGAAGGGGGGTTCTACATCTGCCTGCCGAGTGAATCTAATGGCCCTAACTTGTTAGACAAACTCTTGAGTGGCTTTATATGGTTTTTGGGTGTTTGGGCTTGATCTCCCCACTCATTTGGAAATCATGACTCACAGTGAAAGTGTACACCTCTGCGCAGAGTTAAAAACTGGTATACTAGCCGTGCTCACGGATACGAGCGGCCTTGGAACATCTACAGATAGATAATCACCATTGTTATATTATGTTTAATTATTGTTGATTAATATTATGCTCTTGTTAATGTTATTCGTTGTCATTATTGCAAGTGATCATTGGTTCTTTAATGGGAAGTGGTTTATCTTGATGCTACTCAATTGAAAGTTATAATATTTAAAAGCTAACCGCAGTTAAACAGTGTCTAGCCATTTGAGCCTCATGAACCCTGTGTTATATTTGTTGAGTTCGACATGGACTCACTCTTGCTATTTCCACCATAACAGATGAAGATTGTGATGAGGATTACCGTAATGAGTACTAGTCTTGGTGTCAACCAGTCAACCGTGTCCCTGTGTGGAGTTTCCGCTGGAGATTATCATTAGATATTATTATTTATTGTTCAAGACTATGTTTTAAACATATATTCGTTATGTAATAAGCACTGTGATGATACTATGTAATTTGTCTGCTTATGTGTGCGATCATGACCTGGGGCGCACATGAGTACTTTATGCATCCTATTTTTGTCCTTAAAAATGGGTGTGACACCTCCAAGATGCGACCTACCATTCGATTCCCGGCCTGAACTGTATTACTCGGCTTCGTGGTCGGAACGACTTATCCGGCCAACTATGTGTTAGACTGCGTTCAACATGACTCAAGGACGTACAGCAAATTGGTCCTTAAATGACTCAGACGGGGATAGATCCACACCCAAGACCTCCATTCCTTGTTGCTTCACTATCGTCATCCCGCCCGGTCTCATTTTATTTTATTAACACATGGTTCCATTCCACGATAGCAAATATAGCCAACTGTGCCATATATGAATATCACTATATCTCGCAGGTGATAGGAAATCACCTGACTTCTACCGCTTAAAGCAGGGCTAAGCATCTACTCGATCCTAGTCTATGTAGGATTCAAGGATTCATATATCTAAACAAGGAATGATATATTGCTGCAAGGGTTTCCAACCAACTCCTACCACTTAATGCAACAATACTTATAACATATATAGAATTAATTGCTTTGAAGGTAGGAGGCTTATAATGCTCCTGGGCTTGCTTGGGGTCCGACTCAAGTTAGAGTATGTCAGATGAATTCACTTGGCGAGCATCCTCCAATCTATCACTTGTCCGGTCCTTCTATCTTCGGGATGGATCCACCAACTCCATCTTTGGGTTTGGCTCCACCTAAGGTCGTTCACGTGCTTCAGCTAACATACCTAAATGAGGTGCAACAATGCATATGTATGAGTGCATAGAAGTGAAATAAACAAGGTAATTATGCAAGCATACCAAGGTTCACATAATCACCTAAAGCTAATTAACTTAATCCTCATTAAGGCATAACATAGAAGATGACAAACATATCAATCAAGAAACAAGTCTCATAAGATCATAGGGTACCCACCCAAGTACCATCAAGGATATGAGTCACACTTCAACACACAAGCATGGCAAAGTGAATCAAAGCACTAAAACTAGAATATGCCACTTTCTGGACATCAGAACAGTAGCTGAGTAATTTACTCATAACTGGAGATCTACAAATCCAAATGATATGCAATAAGACATTCTAGAAAGCTTATGAAATTCTATACATTTCATTTATAATCATCATAGCATGATTCCAAAGTTTTAACATGTCAAATTTACACAAACACAGAAACTAGTCTAACAAGACAGAGAGCAAGCAATTCTGTAACCCAACTTTAAACAGCTATAACTCCTAAACCACATGGCCAAATACCACCAAATTTTAACAACAGATAGATATATAAATTATCTACAACTTTTGTATAAACAAGTTTCACAACAAGGCACATTATCATGAAGAACTTTGCCAAGTTTACAGATCTGTCCAGAAACTTTATTTGCAAGAAATAATTATTAACTTATCTTTCAAACATATAATTGGACAACAACATGTAACACATGACTAATGAACACCAGAAAACATAGTGTCCATTCCTAAATAAATTCTTTTAATACATTTCCTTAATTTATTTAGATAATTAGGTGGAATTATGAACACCTACCAAAGATGCACAATAATTTCTACCAAGATTGTAGTGGCCTACATATCCTCTCAAAAGTCTACTTTCCAAATTTGAAACCATTTGGACATGTATATCAACCTCTATGAAAAAGACAAATGGCTATAGCAATAAATCATGTGAGAGAAAGTTAAACCTAAAACTCCATATTTTCTATGAACACATGGCCATAGGATGAATCAATATGATAGAGAAACATCATACTAAGGTAATGGAACAACATTTTCCATTTTATCATTTCTATATTATTTATAAGATATTTATCAAGCCATAAATAAGTTAAATCAATAACTTGATCATACACTAAGCAATGACCATGAAATTTATACCATAGTACATCCATAGCATGACAAGCCTACCTTAAACATTTCACATCATTTGGAGCAACACAACTCAAGATATAAAAATGACAAGCAATATAATGTAGATTTCCTTATTTATCAAGGTCAAATCAAACCTTAAGAAAACAGTGAACATCTAGTGTGTTTAATATTTTTCCTAGCAAGTACATGTCATCATAAAATTAACAACACAAGAATCACTATTTTTGGACTTCCCAAACTCTAAATATGCCTCTGGTCAAGTTATAAGCATTTTTAGGAGCACTTTTAAAGCTTAAATAAAGACATCAAAAAACATCTACAAACATGTAACATTTTATGACTCTACTGCATAGATCTCTTCACAAGGTTTCCAAAAAGTCCACATTTGCCATTTTTGGACTTTCCTAGCATGAGATATGAATTTTAGAATATTTACATAAACTCTGAGTTTCAAGAACGAAATTAACTACTTAACTCTAGACATGCTAGGTGTACCCAGCTATGCACCCAAAACAGCCACTACTTAAACCGACACGTGGGCCCCACGGTCTGGTCGGGCCCACTTGTCATATATGAGAGAGACACAGGGATGAGAGGCGCCGGTCTTCATCTTCTACCTCCCGACGCCGACCAGGGGAGGCGGCCGGTGGCTCCCGATGTCGGCCGGAGAGGGCTGGCGGTGGCGGAGAAAGGTGGCTCGAGCTCTAGCTTGTCCATCCCCACCCATGGGAGGTGGAAGCGCGATCGGAGGTGGACCGTGGCCTTCTGACCACGTGAGCAGGCAGATCAGTGGTGTCCGCGCCGGCGGCGGGGTGCTCCGGTGACCTGGAGCCTGGGCAAGCGCACGTGCGGGGCGGAGCACGATGAGGCGGAGGCGGTGATGCACTTGGTTGGGACGGAGGTAGAGCACAACAACAGTTTGGGTAGAGCTCCACCGCTCGGCAATGGTGGCCGTGGCCATGGCGATGGCG
>CM039591.1:33929673-33955221 GCA_022457205.1 Saccharum spontaneum | reverse complement strand
AACCGTGCTCCTATCTTGCATCAAGATTAGCACTATCTCTAAACTGGCCAAATTGGACTTCCACTGATGCCTCGTCACCTAGGAGCACCATCGGGTGCATCCAAAATGATTTCTAAGCTTATGGTACATTTGGCGCAAACCGTGCATCTATCTTGTACTGACACTAACACTATCTCCAAATGAACTGAAATGAGATTCCACGTACCCATGTCACCTCGGCGTTCCATCGAGTAAGTTCAGCTCAAAATGAGCACCTATCTTGTGACAAGATTAGCACTATCTCCAAATAGACCAAATCATGCTTCAACTTGAGCCTCGTCACCTAGGAGTACAATCGGGTACGTCCAAAACGATTTCTAAGCTGATGGTAACATGACCCATGTCACCTAGAAGTTCTATCGGGAGCGCCCAAAATGATTTCTAAGCCTATGGTACGTTCAGTGCAAACCGTGCACCTATCTTGCGTCAAGATTAGCACTATCTCTAAACTGTTCAAATCGAGCTTCCACTTGAGCCTCATCACCTAGGAGTACCAACAGGTGCATCCAAAATGATTTCTGAGCCTATGGTACGTTTTCACAAACTATGCACCTATCTTACACCGACAATGACACTATCTCCAAACGGACTAAAATGAGATTCCACATAGCCATGTCACCTAAGAGTTCCATCGGGTTCGTCCAACATGACATCCAAGCCTATGGTACGTTCGGTGTAAACTGTGCACCTATCCTATGTTAGGAATCGCAATATCTCAAAACGGACTAAATCGAGCTTCACTTGAGCCTCATCAACTAGGAGTACCATCGGGTGCGTCTAAAACGATTTCTAAGTGTAGGTATGTTTGATGCAAACCGAGCACCTATCTTGCACTGACATTAACACTATCTCCAAACAGCACAAAACAAGATTCCACATGACCCACATCACCAAGGAGTTCCATCGGGTGCATCTAAAATGATTTTTGAGTTGTGGTACATTCCGTGCAAACCGTGCACCCATCTCACGTCAAGATTAGCACTATCTCCAAACGGACCGAATCGAGCTTTCACTTGAGCCTCGTCACCTAGGTGTACCATCGGTAGCATCCAAAATGATTTCTGAGCCTACAGTATGTTTAGCACAAACTATGCACCGATCTTGCACCGAGGCTAACACTGTATCTGAACTGACCAAAATGAGATTCCACATTATCCACGTCACCTAGGAGTTCTATCAGGTGTGTCCAAAATGATTTTCGAGTTGTGGAATGTTCATCACAAACCATGCACCTAACTTACATCAAGATTAGCACTATCTTCATGCAGATCGAATTGAGCTTCCACATGAGCCTCATCACCTAGGAGTACCATTAGGTGCGTCCAAAATGATTTCTGAGCTAAATTTGGCGCAAACTGTGCTCCTATCTTGCACCAACACTAACACTGTCTCCAAATGAACTAAAATGAGATTCCACATACCCAAGTCACATAGGAGTTCCATCAAGTGTGTCCAAAATGACATCCGAGCCTATGGAACACTCAACACAAATCGTGCACCTATCTTGCGTCAAGATTAGCACTATCTCTAAACAGACCGAATCGAGCTTCCACTTAAGCCTCGTCACCTAAGAGTACCATGTGGGTGCGTCCAAAATGATTTCTAAGCCAATGGTAACATGATTTTCGAGCCTATGGTACGTTCGGAGCAAACCGGGTCCTATCTTGCATCAAGATTAGCATTATCTCCAAACTGGCTGAATCGAGCTTCCATTTGAGCCTCGTCACCTAGGAGTACCATCGGGTGCGTCCAAAATGATTTATGAGCCTATGGTATGTTTTTGCAAACATTGCATCTATCTTGCACCGACAATAACACAGTCTCCAAACGGACTAAATTGAGATTCCACATAACCACATTACCTAGGAGTTCCATTGGGTTTGTCCAAAATGACATCCAAACTTATGGTAAGTTCGGCGCAAACCATGCAACTATCCTATGTCATGATTAGCAATATCTCGAAAAGGACTGAATCGAGCATCCACTTGAGCCTTGTCACCTGGGAGTACCATCGGGTGCGTTTAAAATGATTTCTGAGTGGAGGTACGTTTGATGCAAACCATGAACCTATCTCAACAATACTAACACTGTCTCCTAACAGATCAAAACAAGATTCCACATGACCCACGTCACTGAGGAGTTCCATCGGGTGCATCTAAAAAGATTTCCGAGCATGTGGTACGTTCGGCGCGAACCGTGCTCCTATCTTGCACCAAGGTTAACACTATCTCCAAACGAATCGACTTGAGCTTTCACTTGAGCCTCGTCACCTAGGAGTACCACCGATGCTAACACTGTATCTGGACGGACCGAAATGAGATTCCACATTACCCACATCACCTAGGAGTTCTATCAGGTGTGTCCAAAATGATTTTTGAGTTGTGGTATGTGTAACACCCTAGGTGCTAAGCAACAAACTCAAACTGGTCATGTCATCATCATGCACAATGCACCATGTTTAGTAGATCACCATGTGATGCATTCAATAAAATAATATTGAATTACTTTGTTATAATGCATTGTTATGATGTAATGAGCTCAAGTCAAAAATCCTTTCAAGGTATTTTGTGACCTTTTATTTTTAAATTCCATTAAAATACTTGTGTTTTTGCCCAAATAAACTTGGGTGCGTAATTAGTGTAATTACACTAGGAACAAGTGTGGGGCATGATCCCAAGTCCAACTAATTAAAAATGGAGTCCCAACTTTGAAAGTAATGAAATTCCAATACTTGAACTCTTTTGATTAAGTGTGGAATAGATTAATAAGTTCAATTTTTGGAGCTCAATTAAAAAGAATTTTGTTAAATAACTTGATCAACTTTTGGCACCATGTGTTGATACAAAGTTTATACTTTGGAATGGTGAAATTAGTGGAGTGGTTTGTTCATTAAGTAATCACCAACTAAATCCCTAAGAAACTAAGTTGTTACTTTTGAAACCTACTAGTGAAACATGCATGTTTCAGCTTTGAAACATAGATGTTTCATATATAGCCCTAATCTGATCCTACTTCTATCTCTTGCCCTGTTACTTTTCAGTTCTTTGTCTCTTTAGCAAAGTTGTAGTTTAGGGCTTGAGCAACAATTTTCATAATTGGAGTATCTCCTAATTCCATCTCTATCTTGCTCTAATTGACAGAACAAGTTATTGTTTCTACTGAAACATGGAAACTTGTTTCATGTTTCAGTTCTCTATTTCAAGGAGCAGCAGCAGCTCACCACCTCCTCCTTGCCGCCCACCGCTCGGCCGTCACCGTTCATGTGTGTGAGGCCACGCAGCAGCTCGCCACTGCCTCAGGAAGCAGCTGATGGCCATCTCGAAGCCACCCGTGACCCCTCCTTCCTCCTCTTAAGCACTAGAGCATCGTCTCCTTCTCTTTTCCCCTGTTCGCATCCACCACCACTGCATGAGCTTGAGCTCCAATTCTCCCACCACACTCCACCATTCTCAAATTCCGTTTGTCACCAAGTTTGCCACAACCCCGCGTCCCGATTGAACCCACCAGAGCTATCTCTCCCCTATCAGTTTAGCCGCGCAACCACATCTTGCCCATCGGAGATCACCTCGCTACCATGAGCCCCATCTACGTGGCCAGAGCACCATAGAGTCTCCCCACTCCATCTTGTGCTCGTTTCCAGCCTTTGTTATCATGTTGATGCTCATGCTCGCATTTATTCTCTTAGTGCATGTGTAGACATCTCGAAACGCCGCCACCTTCCCTGGTTCATGCCGCCGGAGCTACTGCCATCGACGACCACTGTCAACCACAGTCTTCTGGAGCCAACCAGCCGTTGTTTCCATCTTTGGGTGAGCTCTTAAGGGTACTCATCTATTTAATTTTGATGCTATCGCGCCCTATAGGGCGGAATGCCTAGTCGTCGTCGTGCACCGCCCGGCCATGATGCCATGGCCGCAGTGAGTGAACTTTGCACTCGAATTCATCTGATTTACCCCTCGGATGGGTATGTGAGGTAGAGAGGAACATTCTGATGCTCTTAGCAGCATCAGAGGTGTGCTCTGGAGCGGAGCCGACCTCGTCAGAGTTCCGCTAGGCCGCCATGCTCGCCAATAAGGAGCCATGTTGTTCTAAGTTGTTTGGTTCACTAGGAGAGGGCTTAGTGGAGCATAAGGGAAAGGAATAGGGAGATAGCATGATCGGAGGAGCCACCGTTCATTGGAGCTGTCATCGCCATCGTTGCCATGCCACCGGAGCTGCGGGTGCGCTCACCACCGATCACCAAAGAAGGAAAAAGGTGTACCAGGGAGTGCGGAAGGGAGAGGCAATGACATATGTGTCCTTGGCTTCGTTGGAATGTTCACTAGCTATGAACTTCGACCGGCCAGAGTGCCCTTGCCATCGGAGGCGGGAGCAGAGGAAGGGGAAAGGAGAGAGAGCTGGGCTGACTCAGCCTTGGCCTTTGGCCTCAGTCTGGGCCGGCTTGGGCTAGGAGGAGAGAAAAGGGAGAGAGAAAGTAGCTGGGTAGAGGCCGCAGCTGGGCCGCCAGCATCGCTGGATTGGGCCAAGAGAGGGAGAGTAAAGAAAGTTTTCCTTTTCTATTTTTTAAAAAGAACTAAATGTTGAATCTTGTAAATTCCATAACTAAATAAATAATGGTGCTAACATTATGAAACTTTGTGAGTAAGCTATTCTTGGTATGTTGAACATAGGAAAAATATAAATCTAAGAAAAACAATAAGTTTTGGATGACTAAAAATTACATGCTTTAATTAAGAAACGTAACTTCCATGATTTTTATAGCTTAAAATATAACTCTAAAATTCATGAAAATTTATGAGCAACCTTAATCTACTATTGTGAAGCTACACAAAAAGTTTGGCACTGTTTTGAGTTTAAATAATGGTTTCATTTAAGAAGGCTTGATTTATGAATTAATAAAATTATGAAAATGATTTCAAAGATATCATTAAGATGATGATGTGTATTTTTGGATTGATTGTGGACCTTGGAATATTTTACCCTACTGTTCCATGGAAATGAAAATTGATTGATTAAATATATGCTTCTTCATGATAGTCTCTACTTGCTTAAGATAATAACTACCTTTTAATTTTGAGATGTTAATAGTTGCTATAAGAGAAGTATTTGACTTGCTTTTAAGTAAATGATAGATAAATGTTAATGAACCTGTTTAACTCTTAGATGCAACCTCTTGGGTAAAAAGTGAAATGTTTTATGATAACTACTTGTAACTATACTACGTAGGAAAGTTGTACTCAAGTAGATAAAAATGTTTATCCTTTCTAAATGTCTCTTTTATGTTATGCCATGTTAGCATCATCCTTAAGCATGCATCCTCTTAATGTATAGTGAACAAAAGGGGAGACCCATTAGTTGAGTAGACCTCTGAGGCGGGTGTTCACTCAGAGGGTGTTGAGTTGGAGAGTGGGGTTGATCTTGAAATAGCTGACGACCCCGACACTATAGGCAAGCCCCAGAGCATAAACCGTTCCTTGTATTTTATAAAATGTTTATCACATAAGTCTTACGAATGTTGCATTTAAGTATCAGGAGTTGTATGATAAACTTTGCTGTATGACTACCTTGTTTGTCCTTACTTACCAATGGTACCTAAGTTTAAGTAGTGTTTGTTAAAATGCTTAGCGCTGCTTAGATATAAATGCTAGAGGTAGGTTTTGCTAATGTTAAAGATGAACCTGAAGTATGAGGATGATCATGCTTTATAAATCTAGACCGGGCGAAATCTTGGCTTGCGCCCAGTATGGATCTGGACATAGTGACCCCACCTGTGTCGATCAAGGACCGATCGTTGTAGAGCTGTCTGTGATCCTGACTTGTAGTACAGGCCACATACTCCGGTAAGCCTAACATTTGGGCTATTCTTGTATGGGAAACGATAACCGCACACTAGGAGTGCAGAGATGGCGGGAGTATTGTGTACCTATGTGTGTGAATGTGTCAGGCTTGAACGATTCTAAGAGGTGGGATACTAGCTCTCGGGTAGCGCTGGACCGATTCGTGTATAGGAGGATCCGAGTGAGGGTTGATGTATGTAGGCATGGGTCCGGGCCCAAACCTACATATATCATGTGGTAAGGAAACCCCAGCTAGACCGAACTGATTCAAACCGCCGTTGCTTCTCGGTGAAGAAGACTCGATCAACTGTGCTACATCATAGTTAATCAACTAGAACTTTAGTGATGAGATCATATTGTGATGGTTTATAAGAAGTGCTTGGACTTTAGAATAGATGCTAATAATAGTGCATAATATTAAATTGAAGTATAAAATTTGGAAAGTAAGGATCCACTTTAGTGCAGTTTTCCGCAAAAGTGTTCTTATCTTGCTACAGACTCACCTTGATTCCCCTTACCTTGCATATCCTTGGAGTCTTTCCTATTCATCAGTTAAGTCTTATTGAGTACCCTCAGTACTCAGGGTTTGTTAAAACCTTGTTGAAGGTGAACAACATGAGCAGGCTGGCACTAGCCTCTGCTATATGTTGGTTCCTGAGGAAGAGTCCAAGCAGTGAGAGTGATGGAGTGCACCCTTAGGTAGGGTGAAGTTTTTTTGGTGATGTAATATAGGTACCTCTTTTGCTACCCACTGCCTATATGGAAAAACTATGGTTTGTAATAATAATGGTTTGATCTTAATACTGCTTTGTAAACTTATGTATTGTAAGACTTCGCTGTACTCTGATATAAGAAATTTGTATATTTATATAACTGTTGTAATTCTGCAATGCTACTGTAGTTGATCCTGCTTGAAAGATGAAACATGGATGATTGTTGACGATCACTAATTCTCATTTTTGACCATCAACTATTGCATGAAAAAATGAAATGAACCACCAAGCATAGTTGTTGGGTTTGATTCTAACGAGTTCCACGAGTTGTGTTGTTCTCACTTGTTTTGTAGGATATTTAATATTTCACTATATAAAAGTATCTCAAGTGATGAATTAGAGCACATCATTGTGAAGAGCTCGTCGAGACAATCGAAACAGACATATCATTCGCTATATTTGGAGTTCCGGAGAGAGTCCCCGATGGATACGACTCAAAAGATTCTAGAAGAACCTAGAACCATCACCAAGCAAGAGTTTTAGGGACTAACATAACAATTTCCATAGCTTTGTTGAATTATGAATTTTTAGGGATAAAAACAGAATAAGCCGAGGAGAAGTAGGAGTCAAGAAACTAAACCAAATCAAGTTGAAATTTCACGAAAATTGATGGGAAGGTTCTAGAGGACATGAGAAGACACTTGAACAAAGCGGAAGCCCAGAGGCTGACAAGTGGGGCCGGTCGGCCCCACATGTCAGGCCGGCCAGCCTAGGTCCACCTCCAAGTGAGATCAGCTTCATGTGGTGGCCTCTAACCGACCTCTTCGATGCATCTTGACCACTGTTTCATGTCAGTTTGATCCGAGGGCTGCGGTTCACCCCACCAGGCTATATAAGTAGGGGCAGTCCTTCCCTCTTAGGCATCTCCATCTTCATTAGCTACATCCAGAGCAAAAGCTAGGGTTTCGAGATCCCTCTAGATGATCATCTAGTTCTAGTTCTTCTAGTTTATCTTCTAGTTCTAGTTCTATTTCATCTAGTTGTAAACTAGAGACTAGGGAGAGAGGAGAGGACAGAGCTAAGGAGGAGCCAAATCTGTCGGATCTTCCTCGACATTGTACTTCTATAGCATTTGGTTCATCTTGAGCAATCTCCAGGTTCTTCAACATTTATTTCTAAGTATTTTATTTACTAGATCTCCGCTCATGTTGAGTACTCTAGTTATCCTTGGTAATTAGAGAAGTAAATGCTAGTGTAGACGTGGCGTCTTGTTGATGCAAAAGTGAATCTGCAAACACAAAGGGCTAATACCCGAAATCGATATCCAAAGTGTGCCAGTCGATTTGACCTGTTAATCGACAAGGATGAAGATACGAGCACTTTGGTCCTGACAACAGCGATACGCCCGGAAGTCACGGCCAAGAGGTACTCACGCGGAACTCGAGGATCGATGAAGATTGCACTTAGAGCAATGCAACTCGCTGAATCGATGAGAACTCATAAAAAGGAAAAATATGCAAATTGACGAAGTCGCCGAAAAGTAGATGTAAATAAGAGTAAAAGCTGTCTTTTGATGTATTGATTGATCCCTTATTACATTGCCCTTTACTCTATATTTATACCCTGATCTATAGAAACATAACCAAGTATGACTAGGACACTAAATCCAAATCTAAGGAAAAAAACATGACTTTGATACAACTCAGACTCTACTAATCGTAAACAAGGAAATTAACTCCTATTTTATTCCATAGTCCGCCTTAATCACGATGGTATTCTCATCGACCTCCTTTTCAACGGCACAACCCCTATTCCATCGGCAGCAGCCTTCGAGCTCCTTCCATCGGTACATTCCCTGTTCCATCGGCTGCAGTCTTCATACCTTCATCGGTACATCCCCTATCTCATCGGCAGCAGTCTCCAAACCCTCTTTCATCGGCATCGACAATAACACCCTTAACCTCATCGGCAACATTTCAAATTAAATCCATACACTGTCACCACTCAAAAACAAACTTATTCTCCTTGGCTATCAATTTACACGGTAATCTTTCCTTTGTTGATTAGCCCTTCCTGATCATCTTGACACATGCTAAAAACGATGTCAACACATGCCCCCAATTTCGGAGTATAAGATACTGATGCTCCGAAATTTACTCCAACTGATGCTTGCTGTCACCTATTTCTTTAACCCATTCTCCAAGCATAACATGATTTGTTACCAGATTCAATCAAATCTAGATCCAATCCATGTATTTCAATAAATATCGCATATTTTCCAACCTTCTTTGCCTTAACTACGGTTGAGATACCAAAATAACAATCCATTAGCAAAATCTTACCACAACGCATCATTTTTAGAACTAAAAAATCCCGTATCGAGATATCCTTCAAGTCATGATTACTTGCCGTCAAATCTTCTGCACCATCCCTTGATTGTCGTGCGAACAGTTACCATATCCAACTGAACCACCTCGATCCATCCGCATACGGCATAGAGATAAGTCAAAAATACCCCTACTCCAAATAACCTATAAATAGATTTCTCCGGGCTGTTCATCTTCTACCTTCAAACTCCATCCTTTGGCATTCTCACTCCGGCGGCAACCCTAACCAACGACCGCGCGTCCTCAACTCATCAGAGCCATCATCATCTTCAAGTTCCCAGCTCGTGCTCATCCGCTTGAAGCAATGGCTGTCAACTTCGACGTCCCTGCGGTTCGTTCTTCCTCTCATTACTTTTACTTTAACCTTTTCGGTTCCCTGCGAGTTCTTACAGTCGACATCTTTCTTTCTCTTTCATTTTCTTGGTCCTCCAAACCTAGGAACTTCGCAACACACTGGTGATTCCAACCCATCAACCTCCCCTCCATTGCCTAGGTCCGATGGGCGACCCAGATCCAACTGACTTGATTAATGTAGAGGCAAATCGTATTCCCTTCAAATCCCAAAATTTCTCTTTGAATCTGTGGAAAGACACGTTCCGTTCTTGGCCCAAACCCACCAAAGGGTGGAAAAACTGGTTCTTAAGGGTCAACAGATCAATGCAAGTGTTTTGGGCAGAACGGAAGATAGATCAGTGTATCAGGCTATCCATTGCCGATATGCAAAAGAATGAATCCATGATGATAGCTGCTGCTCAGTTTTGGTCTGACACCACCAACACCTTCATGTTCGGTCATGGCCCATGTGCCCCTACTCTTGCCGATGTATACATGCTCACGGGCTTAGACATCTCAACTGTCGATGAAGGCCATATTTTCGGCAGAAAAGCTGAATACAAAGTAACTACACGCAACATCGGCGGCTGGACGGGATATATCTAGGAGTACCAAAAGACTGGCACCGTCAATCAAAGGGAACATGCCACATTCCTGAACATGTGGCTGGAAAAGTTTATTTTCTACGGCCGTTCGGTAGGACCAACTAACGCTTTCCTCCCAGCAGCAGAACTCTTAGCCAACGGTGTCAGATTCCCACTTGGCCGATATCTCCTGAGCTCAACCTACCACCTTCTCCACCAAGTGTCTCAGAAGCTTATACTTGGCGAACCCATCGGCAATCTGGGAGGCCCATGGTGGTTTGTTAATATGTGGTTAAACGCTCACATGCACAAGCGTTTACAGTGGGATCTCTTTGCTCAAGAATTCCCACGAGAGATTCCCAAAGAGTACGTCCTTAGGGATGACGAATCGGCAACACGCCCTCCTCTCAACTTCGGTGAAGCAATCATCGTCCTTCCCGGAACAGAAGCCAATGAGGACCAAATCGGCAGATTTTTTCAAACTTTCTACCACGGCCTCCCTCGTGACCTCAGGGCTTGGGTGCCTTATATTGATGAGGATAACAAGTTCCCTCTCCTCTTCAATTTCGCCGATAGTGATCTGAACCAAGACAATGATCTCATGATGGCCATTATCACCCCCAGAGCAATCCCAGTCAATACATTTGGTAGCGAGAAAGCCTCCCATATTACTTATGAATTCTACAATCCATCGGCAGTATCTCGCCAGCTGGCCTTTGGGCAATTGCCCATCAAATTATGCTATGCCGATGTGATCAGGCCCAAAGAAATCATTACTACTGGAACTGAATGGAGCAGGATAGTAAGACTTGCTCCCGATGCCGATATTTCAAATGTCGATCTCTCCGCCTGGTCACCAGCATCTTTTATAACAGAGTCATATAAGCAATGGTGGCAGGAGTGGAAAGAACAGCTGTTTTCAACGTCTATTCACACATATCGGCATCTGATCGACCCCGATTATGCTATTCCTGACAATGCAGTAAGTTCCTTTTAACTTTTGCCCTTTTCCTTCCTTTTATTATGTACATCGGTAGCTAACCTTCCTTGAAACAGGCTGATGATCCAGTTCCACCAACAAGCAAAAGTGGAAAACCCTTCAACCTCCATCCAGCCTCTCCAGTCTCAGCAATCGGCTACAACGCCCCCACCTTAGAAGCCTTGACCTTCCAAAGGGCTCGCACCAAAACCATCACTTCCAGACCAAGACTGGGAACATCCAGGGCTTCTCCAAAGGCTGCTGCTTCAAGCCTGATCAAGGCTTTTAAGGTAATAATCTTGCTTACTCTGTTTTCTGCCGATACACTTCATATTAACACACAACTATCACGGTGTACAAGCTGCAGCTGGATCATCATCGGCATCTTTACCAAGCACCGCAACTTCTACCCCTCCTTCAGAGGTATTCCCTTATTTTTACATTTTTCTCTATTAAATATCCAATCTTATACCCGTTTTTGCAGCAACAAACGGGCACATCGGTAAGCACACCAAGCATGCAGGCTCCCCAACCAACAGATGTTGATGCCCCCCAGCCAGTTGTTGTTGAAGCACAAACAAAGCGTAAAGCTTTGACCGATGCTGAGGCTCAACAGAAACGACAGAAACCTACACCAGCCCCTGCTTCTGCTCCAACACCCGTCGATCAGCCCTCTGAACAAACTGCTCCTGCCCAAGATACATCATCGGTAATTATACCTCAAGAGCCGACTACCGATGCGATCATAGAAGACATTCCATCGGCATCTTCTGCCGATCCTTCGTATGACCCTTTACAAGCCGCTCCCTCAAGCCAAGCTCAAGAAATCGCCCTGAAGCAGGTAAACCAATCAATTACTTGGTTTATTATATCCCCAAATATCATAAACAGGATTTCTAATTTTCTTTATTTCATAGGAACAAGACTCTCCCGATAGCTTATTCTCTTTTGCTATCGATGTTTCTGATGACGACGGAGAAGAAGCGAGTTCCTCCCTAGCGTTGGGAACAATATCGTCAGACACCTATGGCAAGCTAGAAACCCTCCTAAATCTGCTGTAGCAAGACACTGCCCAATTGGTGATCGACTCGGATCCTGCGAGGTCTATCTTCAAAACGATCCGCGGCCAAGTCCCTGCTAATGTTGAAGAAATCATCTTTCCAGCAGTCCATCTGGAGAGCAGACAACTTCAATATCAAAGGGCCGTTCATCGTATTGCTGACAGAGCAGCTCAGTCTCAACTTAAAGAAGAAATGCTACAGCTGAAGCAGTCTGCTGACGAGAAGCACAAGAATATCAACAATTTGCAAGCCTCCAGTGCCGATATTAGACAGAAAATCTCAGATCTATCGGCAAGGAAAGCAGCCCTGCTAGCTGAACTAGAAAAGGTTGAGACAACTCTGACTCAAGCTAAACAAGAAGAAGACCAGCTTCCCGATGCCATCAAGGCCCTTCAACAGGAACGAGATGCTCAAGCTCGCAAGGCCTTGGCTTTGAAAAAGAAAATCAAGCCTGTGGAAGGGAGTGCCGATGAAGACGCCAAAGAATTACAAGAAGCCGATGAAATTCGCCTGCGTGCGATATCAGCCATCCAGGCTTTGTTAAATTAGCGCATCGGCACAATTGATACTTTGTTTTAACTCCGGCCGATAGGATTGTTATCGGCAACTATACTCTTATGCATCTATCCAGATACTAGGGTAATATTTCTTTAAATATTTTCCATTTAATGCTCTGGGAAATACAACTCCTTCAAGAGTTTCAAGAATATACGCATTACCAGGAACAGACTGATTTATCCGATATGGACCTTCCCAATTAGGAGACCATTTGCCAAACTTAGAACTTTTAGTCCCAATCGGTAAAATCAATTTCCAGACCAATTCACCATCGACAAATTCCTTTATCTTCACTTTCTTGTCATACCATCTAGCTACTCTTTTCTTATTCTCCTCGATGCTAACCAAAGCTTTTAACCGATGACCTGCTACATCTTCCAATTCATCTTTCATAAGAATATCATAATCATCGGCTGTCAGTTGATCCTGAAAGCGCATTCGCCTAGAGCCAATCTTAATCTCCCAAGGTAATACCGCATCGTGTCCATACACCAATTGAGATACCTTGGTTGCACCATGACATGCCATCCGATATGACCACAAAGCTTCATTTAATATTGTATGCCACTTTTTAGGATACTCTTTGATCTTGCGCTTAATAAGTTTGATAATTCCCTTATTAGATGCTTCAGCCTGGCCATTAGCTTGGGCATAATACGGTGAAGAATTCAAAACTTTAATTCCCATACTTATAGAAAACTCATCAAATTCACCTGATGTAAACATAGTGCCCTGATCGGTAGTGATGGTTTGAGGGATACCAAATCGGTAAACAATATGCTCCTTCACAAAATCAACCATGTTTGCCGATGTCACCTTTTTCAAAGGAATTGCTTCAACCCACTTTGTGAAATAATCGGTAGCAACCAGAATAAACTTATGCCCTTTACTCGATGGTGGATAAATCTGACCGATGAGATCAATAGCCCAACCCCTAAACGGCCAAGGTTTAATTATGGGGTTCATAGCCGATGCGGGTGCTCTTTGAATATTACCAAATTTTTGACATTCCTGACATCCTTTAAAATATTTAAAACAATCCTCAAGAATAGCCGGCCAATAATATCCATTTCTTCTGATCATCCATTTCATCTTGAATGCTGACTGATGAGCCCCACATACTCCTTCATGAATTTCACTCATCAGGCTTTTTGATTCCTCTATGCTAACACACCTGAGTAAAACTCCATCTATGGTACGGTAATACAATTCATCATCGAGGAGAACATACTTTGTCGCTTGGAACCTTATGCGTCTTTCAACCTTTTTAGATGGATTATTTAAATAATCAATGATTTCCTTTCTCCAGTCATCGGCATCAACCACCGATGTCAATGCTTCTTGAACAGGTTGATATCCTGAAGCATGCTGAGCCAATCGGTTAGCCTCTTCATTATGCATCCGGGAAATATGCTTCAGATGAAAACTCCTAAACCCTTTTAACAATTCCAAACACTTTTCATGATATGAAATTAGAATTTCACTTCGGCATTCATAAACCCCAATCAACCGATTTATAACTAGCATAGAATCACCAAAGACTTCAACAGCATCAGCCTGTACTTCTTTAAGCAATTCTAATCCTTTTATCAGGGCTTGGTACTCAGATTGATTGTTTGTCGATGTGGCGACGATCGGCAATGAGAATTCATACTTCTTCCCCTGAGGGGAAATCAACACGATGCCGATGCCTGCCCCTTCACCACAAGTAGACCCATCAAAGAAAAGTGTCCATGGAGCAACTTCCAGAGAATCCACCGTGTTGCAATGTTGAGTAACAAAATCGGCCATAACCTGTCCTTTAACTGCCTTAGCCGATTCATAACGTAGGTCAAATTCTGATAACGCTAAAATCCATTTACCAATCCTACCATTTAATATCGGCATAGATAGCATATATTTGACCACATCATCTTTGCTTACGACAGTACATTCAGCCAATAGTAAATAATGCCTCAACTTATTACAGGAGAAATATAAACATAAGCATAATTTCTCAATGGCTGAATACCTAGTTTCAGCATCTATTAACCGTCTGCTCAAATAATAAATAACACGCTCCTTCCCTTCAAATTCTTGAATAAGAGCTGAACCGATAACAGTATCTTCAGTTGATAAATACAATCTGAAAGGTTTTCCATGCTGGGGTGGAACTAACACTGGAGGATTTGTTAAATAACTCTTAATCTGATCCAAAGCCAATTGCTATTCATCCCCCCACTTAAACTCCTGATCGGCTTTCAATTTCAATAATGGACTAAAAGCCTTGATCTTGCCTGACAGATTAGATATAAACCTTCTGATGAAATTAATCTTACCGATCAAGGATTGTAATTCAGTTTTATCGGCAGGAGCAACAACCTTGTTGATTGCCTCAATAGATTTTCTACTAATTTCAATGCCCCGCTGATGCACCATAAAACCCAAGAATTGTCCTGCCGATACACCAAATGCACATTTATTGGGATTCATCTTTAATCCATGTTTTCTTGTGCACTCCAGTATCTTCCGTAGATCGGTTAGATGCTTTGTGATGTCTCCAGACTTAATCACTATGTCATCAATGTAGATTTCTACCAACGTGCCGATACATTCATGGAAAATAAAGTTCATAGCTCTTTGATAAGTAGCACCGGCATTTTTCAAACCAAATGTCATAACTATCCACTCAAATAATCTCACATGACCTGGACACCTAAAAGCAGTCTTGGAAATATCTTCTTTAGCCATGAATATTTGGTTATAACCCGTATTTCCATCCATGAAACTAATAATCTGATGCCCTGCTGCAGCATCAATCAACAAATCAGCAATCGACATTGGGTAACCATCCATCGGTGTGACCTTATTAAGATTCCTGAAGTCAATACAAACACGGAGTTTTCCATTTTTCTTATATACAGGAACCACATTAGAAATCCACTCTGCATATCGACACTGCCAAATAAACTTTGCCTCAATTAACTTGGTTATTTCGGCCTTAATATCAGGGAGTATATTAGGATTGCATCGGCGAGCCGGCTGCTGATGTGGCCGAAATCCAGATTTAATAGGCAACCGATGTTCAACTATAGATCGGTCTAATCCAGGCATTTCAGTATAATCCCAAGCAAAACAATCTTTATATTCCTTTAACAAATCAACTAGTTGCTGTTTACACTTGGAATTTAACTTAGAGCTAATAAAAGTGGGCCTTGGCCTATCGCCTTCACCAATATCTACTTCTATTAATCATCTGCCGATGTAAATCCTTGACCTAATTTTCCGTCATCGGCAAATCTATCCATTAAAACTCTTCTTCAGAACCGACTGCTTGGATCGGTAGAATTTCATAATCGGCAATCTTGAGGAACTCCTTTTCCCAGGCTTCTCCCTATATGCACTTGGTTCGCTCATAAGTATCTGATTCTGCCGATGCAATGATATAAGAAGAGTCACCAGGAACAACTTCAATCTTATCTCCAATCCATTGTACCAGACATTGATGCATTGTAGAAGGAACACAACAATTAGCATGAATCCAATCCCTTCCCAAAAGTAGATTGTATGCACCCTTGCCATTAATAACAAAGAAAGTTGTCGGTAAAGTTTTACTGCCGATGGTCAACTTAACACATACTGCCCCTTTAGCTGGTGATACATTGCCTTCAAAATCCTTTAGCATCATATCGGTCTTAGTTAGGTCTTGATCTCCCTTACCAAGCTTCCGATACATCACATAAGGCATGATATTAATCGTAGCTCCTCCATCAATAAGTATCTTAGATACAGGCTGCCCATCAACTCTGCCTTTTACAAACAAAGCCTTGAGGTGTTGTCTCTCATCATCAGCAGGCTTCTCAAAAACAGCCATCATTGGATCTAACATTAATTGAGCTATCTGATCAGAGGAAACAGCCTCTTCTTCGCTATCAGACAGAGCCAAAAATTCCATCGGTAACATAAACACCATATTGATATCTGATCAGCCCCTAGGGCAACTTCTCTTCTTCTTTTACCTCTAGGGCAGCTTCTCCCTTAATAGTTTCCTTATTCTGATCAGCCCCTTGTTCCTTGATGGCTTGCTATCTTAGACGCTGAGAGCGGTGCCTCCTATTCCTGTTCTGTTTGGGCTTCTCATAAGTAGTATAGCTATTAAAGTAACAATGTACCTTCTCCCCAGGAAAGGGGAAATGAATCTCCCCTTGCTTCATATAGATGATCACGCTGGTGGTATGAAGGAACGGTCTTCCTAGGATAAGGTGGACGTCATCTTCTTCACCCATGTCTAAAACCATGAAGTCAACAGGAACTTCTTGAATCCTGATCTTGACTGTTACGTCCTTGGCTATTCCTTCTAGAAATCAGAATGATTGGTCCACAAGCTGCATCTACAAATATGTTGGGCACAAGGGTCTATCACAATATAAATGTTTATATGTTACCGTAGACATAATGTTGATGCTTGAGCCGATGTCGTAGAACGTCTTGTAGAATGTACTTCCTTCGATCATACAATCAATGGTAGGTACTCTAGGATCTTCCTTCTTTTCAAGGTGTGATGGAGGAAAAGCAGGGTCAATAGGTGGTTCAGTAGTGTTGACCATTAAGACTGGTTCTTGAACAGGTTGCTTTGCTTTGCTCTTCCCCTTCTTGTTGTTGTTCTTGTTTGGAGTAGGCAAGGTGCCTTCATAAGTGTAGATGTTCTTCTTGACTGGAGCCTTCTTTTCTAGAACCTTCCTTTCTGGAATATTGTTCTTCTTTTCTGGGATCTTGTCAAAATCCAAGTAATCGTATGGTTGCTGAGGATGGACTCGCATTGTGAGTGTACGATTCTTGAAGCTGAATCTCTCCTTGGTGTCTCCAATGGTGAAATAGATCTTGGTGATGTCAGCGTAGATGATGGCTTTGACTGTGCTGAGGAATGGTCGTCCCAAAATGATGGGTGCTCTATCATCTCCTCCTGTTTTTATCACCACGAAGTCTACTCGTAGAGCTGAGTGTCCAACTCCCACAAGAATGTTTTCAAGGATCCCCTTGGGGTAGCACAATGTCTAATCTACAAGCTGCAAACACATGGTTGTGTACAACAAAGGTTGACCGTGAATTTTCTTGTAGATTACCTTAGGCATAATGTTGACGCTTGCTCCCAAATCACAGACTGCTTTGTCAAAAGTGTGAGTTCTGATGCGGATGGGGATGATGGGTCTTCCTAGATCTCCTTTCTTTTCTAGCATGTCCTCTTCTCCCCATATTGGTCTCAGTGGTCTAGGTGGTGTGATGAAGTATTCTCCTGCATTGAAGATGTCTACAAGATTCATAGTTTCTAATTCTTCTGGATTCCCCAGAATCTTACCTTTTTTAGCCATAGGTACTAAACCAGCTAGCTGAGAGATTTGTGATTCTATCATCTTATTAAAGCTAAGTTGATTCTTTATGGCAGAAGTAAAGCTATCCATTCTATTGTTTATAGTTTCAAGCACTTTATCATTGGAAGCTATCTTTCTAGACATATTATCAATAACTTTATTCTGATTAACAATCATCTCTCTCAAAGGTGGTTGGTTGAAATTGTTACCTTGGTAGTTACCTAAGTAGTTACCTAGGTAGTTAGATCTTTGTTGCTGATTCCACCCTTGATTCTGTTGGTTCCATCCTTGATTCTGTTGAGGACGATAATTGGTGTTGTTGTTGATATAGTTGACATCCACTTGGACTTCAGGACAGTTGCTTCCTATGTGGCCAGTGCCTCCATACTCTTCACAAGTCATGAGAATCGTGGATGTGGATAACTTCCTTCTTTTGTTGATCACGTTCGTCAAGCTTCTTCATAAGCAAGTCCATCTTGGTAGATAGCATATCCACCTCCTTGACTTGATGCATTCCTCCTCTCTTGCGTGGTTGAGTGCGTTCTTCATTCCATCCCTGGTTCGAAGCTATCTTCTCAACAAGAGTGGTGGCTTCATGAATAGTGAGTGACAAGAACGATCCTCCAGCAGCTGCATTAATATTCTGACGGGCACTTGTGGTGAGCCCATGATAAAATGTCTGCATGAGTAACCAATCCTCTATCCCATGGTGATGACATTCTGATATGTAATCCTGAAAGTGTTCCCATGCCTCAGGGATAGACTCATCGTACTGCTGCTGAAAAGTTGTGATCTTTGCACGTAGGGCATTGGTTTTGCCTATGGGAAAGAACTTTGCTAGGAAAGCAGTGGAGCAGATATTTCATGTAGTGTTTTTCTCTTTGTTGGCGTAGAACCATTGCTTTGCCCTTCTCAAGAGTGAAAATGGAAGAAAAGCTGAGTAGTATGGCATCTCTTTCAACTCCTTTGATGGTGAATGTGCTACAGATCTCTAGGAAGTGTTGAAGATGGGCACTTGCATCTTCATGTGCTTTCTCAGAAAACTGGTTGGCTTGCACCATGTTGATCAAGGCTGGCTTGAGCTCGAATCCTTCTTATCCCACATTGACTACTGGTCTAGTCCTAATGTTGGCAGTGGTTGGAGCGGAGAATTCGTGGAGAGTCTTGTTGGCCATGGCTTCGAACACTAGTGTCAAACTTCTTCTTGGCTAGTTTTCTTCTAACAAAGTGGTTGGGGATTTCTTTTTCCTGAGCTTGGCTCTGGCTTGTCTAATTCTCTCTTCTAGATCCTCAACGTAGTTTGTTGGACGAAGATATCCAGACATACATTACCCTGTAATAAGATATTTACGAATAGACGAAAGACAGGGTAAGCCTGTTTGAGTAAAAGATCAATAGTGTGTCTCAATTATAACATGTATAAGATTATTTCTAGATATTCAATATGTATTATTCTTAACCTCCTTTTCCTTCCTCGGCAACGGCGCCAGAAATACTTGTTGACATCTCTAACACGATTACAAATAAGGTAGGTCAAACCCTTCCTTAGCAAAGGCATTAGAAATGTTCGGGACATCTCTTAGCATTGCTTAAGTCAGGTTGTCATCCCCAACACAATACTAAAAGATGTGGTTGTACTTGATCATAGCACTTATAAAATAAAAATAAAGGTTATCCGCAAGCACACAGATAAAATACACCCGTTGTAGCATTTCACCCAGGAAACTTCCAAGTATCGTTATTTATAATTCTACCACTAGGAAGGCACTTGGAGGTATAAAGAATTAAAGCTATATCATACACTTGTGATAAGAGTTCCACTAGATCAGTCTCAAAACAGGGATCAATCATATCATAATAAAGGATAATTAATAACATATCATAATAATCCTAAAAGGGGTTCCACCAAGCATTTTCCTACTTGGGCATGACTCTAGAAAGAACTAGAAAATAGAGACTAACTCCTAGGGTTATTCTAACTATAGGTCATTGAGCTACATCGATTAGTGTAATTATATTTAGCAATCATGGTCAAAGGTAACCTCATATTCATAGTCAAGAGACATAGCTAAGGTGGATCAGGAACAGAGCAAGATATCACCTTGCAACTCAGCCTTACTAATCCTATATTCAGGGAGTGGACTATAGAGGACTCAACGAAGCTATAATAGTCACCTTCGTGATCTACCACATGACCCAGAATATAGGGAGCACGCAGATAGATATTGTCTAAGCACCATGCTTACACACCTTCTACCACCCATCCCTTGATCATTGGAATGAGCACTATACGAACAAGAGTATAAACACAAAACTACTCCAACTATACTAAACATATAATCAACGTAGGCAATGAACATTATAATTATGAATCTAGAATTATACCAAGTCCTATCAAGTATTCGACTCACAAACTAGAACAATGTAACACCCAAAAATTTTAAAATTTAGAATTAAAAGAAAAACTAGAGTTGGAGGAGTTTTGGTATGGGTTTAAATAATTTAGATAATAATTAATGGGGAATTAAGATTTAAAATTTTAGGTAAAATACTTGATGATGCATTCATGCTGTTGCATTTATTTTATTATGTGGTGTGGTTTTTATTTTATTTGATTTAGAATTTCAAATCTCTTTAAATGGTTTTAAAAACAAACAAATAAAAAAACAAAAGAGAAGAACTTACCTGTGCTAAGGCGGCCTGGAGGCCCGCTCAGCCGGCCTGTGGCCGTTTCTCCCGCTGATGGGCCGAGCCACTCCTTCCCCGCGCGCGTGGGCCGGCCTAGGCGAAGCCACGCGCGCTCTCTATCTCTTTTGTGTTGCTGACAAGCGGACCCCGCATGACAGCCGGGTCTTCCACCTCCGGTTCGTGGCCGGGAAGGACACTACCCCGATGGATTCCGATTTCCCAATCTTCTACAACTTGGACCGCAAGCCGTGTACCCCTATAAGAGAGTTGCGACCCACGCGTCCCGTTTTTCCTTTCATGCAATACCCTAGGTCGTAGACTCGTCGTCGAGATTGATTTTAGATCTCGCCGGGTTGGAGCTAAGGCTGCTGCGGATTGAGCTTGACGGTAGCCGCATCTCTGTCATCAAAGATCTTTTCGGTGCCTTTCGTCTTGAGGTGAAGTAGCCGTAGGAGCTGTATTTTTCTTCCTCTTGTTCTAAGTGCTCACCCATTGTCGCCGGGATTCACAGGAGGTGGACCTCCGCCTTTCCGAGCCAAGCACCACCGATGAGTCCTCTTGGCCGAAGAAAAGACCCTAGCTGAGATCACGTTGAGCTTCTCTTTAGTTTGGAACCAGTCACGGGCCGATTGGTGGTCTAAGTAGCGAGAACCGTGGTTTTCAGCGATGTGGTTCGCGGCGGTCATGGCGGCCGTCAGCCGGCGTTGAGGGAGACGGCGGGTTCTTCTCTCTCTCTTGGGTTAAACGGTAGCCGTCCATCGGATGATCAACGGGTAGGATTAGAAGGTACCCCTTCGTGGGGTAAAATTTCTAAAGAAACCCTGAGTTTTTCTTTATTAAAACCCGCAGTCCCTTGGCATAATTCCTGAAATACGTTTCTTCGTTATGAAGACATATTTCTTCTCGGTAAATCAAAAATATGTTTTATGATATTTATAGTTTTGCCACTAAACTTGTTTTGGTCATAAAATCTTCATTTTAACTCCGATTTGATCCGTTCAAGTTGCGTTAGGTTCATATTTGCAAGCTCTACATGTTAGTATAGTTGTACAGTAGGTTTGGGAAAATTAATTTTTGAGTTTATATTTAAGTAATTATTTATCTATAGGAAATCTTAGAAAATTCATAACTTTCACGTTTTAACTCCGAATTTTGTGATCTTTACGTCTGTGTGATTGTAGGAACGTGTAGAAGAGTTTTACAAACTTTTATTACTGTTTGTACTGTTGGTGTACTGTTCTAATTATATCTCTTTGTTTGCTTCGTGTATGTTTGCTCGAATGCATGTATGTTGTTGATTGGTGATCGAGTTTAGACGGTGAGGAGTTTCTGGACGATCAGGAGTATTACTTTGAGCCAGACCAGCAGAGTCATCCAGAGTATCACTTTGATCAAGGCAAGTATAACATGGGATTGTCCTTGTTACCTATTCACTATAATCAATATCATATGCATGTGTCTACCTTAACAACCTTAGAGATTATAACTTAGTGATTGATATCTTGATTCCTTGACAACCTTGGGGTTTGCATTGGGTAGCTGTTGCTGTAACGGAACCATCCAAATTATAAGAGCACAAGTACAAAAACAATCACCGAAGTGATCAAATTCTCGCACTTGAGCCCATATAACTCTGGTATTCCAATGAAATCACGAGGGATTTTAAACCAACCAACATACAAGCCAAGATCATAGTGATTCAACATAACAAGTCACATGTTACAACCATTTCGCAAGTAGTTCAATATACATCGGAGTTCAACATAGTTATTACAACTTAAGTTCAAAAGTAGCGAAAGCAAAGTAATTTGAAACTAACAACACCATTATTTAAAATACATGCCAGTACGAAGGATGACTTCCAACAAAAGCATTAGAGAGAAGATAACTCAGAAGGATCATGCCCGTGATCACACTCCGCCTCTACAGCAGGAGCCAACCAACTTTGGCAGTCGCCATGATACATCACAACCTACAACAAGTGGGGATAAAACCCTAAGTACAAGAAGGTACTCAGCTAGACTTACCCATCAAAAACCAGAAATAAAGTGACACCAAGGATCATGCAAGGATGATATAAAGTGGGCTAGCTTGACAACATTTTGCATAAAAGCTTAATATGGATAAGTAATCATTAATGCTTACGCATCCAGTTAATTATCATTAACCTGTCATCTATATTAGCACCTATACTAGAGCACTCACTTGATTAGGAGCAAACAATATTAACCATAGCAGGTATAAATTGAGGCAACATTTGCATCGTCATCCACTTAACCATCTGTTCAATTTAATTGAATCTACATTGCCACTGCTCAAGTCAAGTGCTCACTAACCGGGAGCGACGGCGATTCGAATTGAATTCCTATCTAGCTAGAGGGGTATTTCTAACACTCATCAAGTCACGCCTGGCGAGGGCTGCTCAGGTCACCTTTGGTACAGTTCAGGAGCCATGGGTTCGACTGATGCCGTGTCCCCAAGGGCGACACTCTGCTAGGTGCTAGGGACTCTAACCCCCCATGGTCTCACGCCAATGTCCCCAAGCACATCCTTACTCTCCTCTAAGATGCGACCTACCATTCGATTCCCCGCCTGAACTGTATTACTCGGCTTCGCGGTCGGAACAACTTATCCGGCCAACTAAGTGTTAGACTGCGTTCAACTTGACTCAAGGACGTACAATGAATCGGTCCTTAAACGACTCAGATGGGGATAGATCTACACCCAAGACCTCCATGCCTTGTTGCTTCACTATCGTCATCCCGCCCGGTCTCATTTCATTTTATTAACACATGGTTCCTTTCCACGATAGCAAATATAGCCAACCGTGCCATATATGAATATCCCTACATCTCGCAGGTGATAGGAAATGACCTGACTTCTACTGCTTAAAGCAGGTCTAAGCATCTACTCGATCCTAGTCTATGTAGGATTCATATATCTGAACAAGGAATGATATAATGCAGCAAGGGTTTCCAACCAACTCCTATCACTTAATGTAACAATACTTATAACATATATAGAATTAATTGCTTTGAAGGTAAGAGGCTTATAATGCTCCGGGGCTTGCCTGGGATCTGACTCAAGTTAACCAAGTTAGCTTGCACCGTCTTGCGGAACATCTCCACTTCATGTAAGAACTTGAGGATTCTTTCGTCTTCGGGATGGATCCACCCAACATCTTCTTCTAGTTTGCTCCACACCACGTCCTTCACGTGTTTCAGCTAGCGTACCTAAATGAGGTGCAACAATGCATATATATGAATACGTAGAAATGCAATAACACAACATTCATGCCAGCACACCAAGTTCACATGGGCACTAGAGTTAATCAACTTAACTATCACTTAAGCATATCCTTAGAAGATGACCAACATATCGATCATGACACAAGTCCCACAAGATCTCAAGCACACTTAACACTAACAAGGTGTATATTACTCTTAGAAATCAAAATAGTAAAGCAAGGTGAAGCAACAACTTAATTTAGAATCTGCCATTTTTCGAAGATCAGAACAGCAGCTGGTTAAATCAAACATAACTGGAGTTATGTAACTCCAATTGACTTGTAACAAGACATTCTGGAAAGCTTATGAAATTTTCTATATTTCATTTAATATCATCACAGTGTGATTCACAAATTAAACAAGTCGAATTTATAAAGTTTCAGAATCTGTTCCTGATAACAGAGAATATTCCAAAACTGACTCTAACTTTAAATAGCTGTAGTTTCTAAACTACAGGACCAAATGCTACCAAAATTTAACATCAGCTAGATCATGAAATTCACAACAACTTTGTTATAGCACACAAGACATAAAACCATCATTTTCATAGGGTAATTAACAACATTCTCAAATCTGTCCAGAATTCAATGAATTATAAAACTGAATTATAAATGATGAACAAAACATTGCAAATGGCCAAACCAACTTGACCATCATTTAGAACATGTTTAAAGAATACCAGATCAAGTCATGTTACTTATGTTAACCTTTATTTAATTGGACTTTTCTATTTATTTGATTGCATAGGCATAAATATTAAAATATATGGAAAATGTCCAGAAAAATCTAATAAAATTACAGAGGCAAGTACAAGGTACCAGGAGGATACCATAAAGATTTCAACCCCATTTGATAAGCCAAACATGAGATATCATAATAAACAAATCTTTAATGCAATAAAGCATGAGAGAACAAGATAAATCTAAACTATATATTTTCTTGAAACACATGATCATATTATTGTTTCTCAGGTTACAATAATATCATGCAATGACAGTGGAACACCATTTTTCATTTTTACATTCATGTAATATTTATAATGCATTTAAAACCATTTATTTGGCCCCTAGCAAGATAAATCACTAACTCAGTCATGCATGCACCATAAATCATGCAATTTTAACCATGCATCAAGCATCACTCGGAGAGGCCACAAATAAATTTGCATGTCATTTTGAGCACTACAACTCCAGATCAAAAATAACAAGGAAAACAAGCATTTATTTTCCATTTAACAAGATCTAGGTAAAACATCCTGAAACTCGGAAACAACCTATAAGTTTTATATTTTTCTTAGACAGTGCATATTACTAGAAGACCAACAAAATTCGAATCACTAATTTTGGACTTCTAAAACTCCATATATTGATGAAAGCGAGTTAATCCATTTCCAAAACCACTTTTCACTAATGAATTTCTACAGCACAAACACATGCATGCATGGCACAACCGATTACCCTAACATGCAGAGCACTTCACAAGGATTCCAACAAAACAAACTGCAAAATTTTCGGAGCTACCAAATATGAGATATAGATTTTACAAGATAAAAGAAAATCTGTAAATTTGAGGTGGCATTGCTCTTTTAGGTGGGGCCCATTCGTCATAGGGACAGAACCATGGTCTTCTTCTTCATGGAGACAAAGCAGAGCAGACAGAGGGCACCGGTGAGGGGAGGGCTGGCCTACGGCTCGTCGGCGGCGAGGAGGGTCACGCTGGCTCGACAGTGGCAGG
>CM039591.1:33866515-33929573 GCA_022457205.1 Saccharum spontaneum | reverse complement strand
ATTAATGCCTTGGTAAGGATCCACAAATACCACAAAAGAGAGACTTGAGAGGGTCATACAAATGAATCTCTGAGTTTTATTTAAAAATCTACAAAACTCCAAAATAATGGTTGATCAAAGAGCTAGAAACATGGCGCTTGACTTAACCATTCTGTCTTTCAACTGCTCAAGACCCAAGTGATGGCTACAAGCCCCATGGTCGATGGTAATATGGGTAAGTTTGAAGGTCACAATAGTTCACTCTAATCTGGAGGAGAGTTCTTTTGAACACATGTGTACTTTTGAGGCGGTGAAAGCATTGTAGCAACACCTGATCCATCACTAAGTTTATCTTTGCTTAGGGATGAGCAGAGGGTAAGCTTGGGGGAGTTGTTGACGGTAGATAAGTGTCAATTTTAACCGTCAACAAAACCTGAAAAAGGACCTAAACAATAATTACTACATAGATATAGGGGGTCTACTAATAGAATTCCATGAGTTTTGGTGAATGTCTGTTTCTGCAGGGTGTCTGCTAAAAAGAACCAAGGAAGGCCCACATGTCATGTTTATGTAGAGACAAAAGGGCTACGCACAACTTTTCTGTAATCTAGAAGGTACGAGAAGGCTTTGGACCAAACGGGAGGTGAATCTGGCTCAGAAGCCGAGCGGGCGCCCAAGGGTGGGGGCGAGCACCCCTCCAGCAGAGCCAATCAGAGGTGAGCTCGTGGATCATGCATCCACCGCCTTTGAGGATGAATAATAATCGTTCATTAAGGTCGGTTTGATCCGATGACTATGGTGCTTCCAAGAGGGCTACATAAGCAAGGCTCCTGGCCCCTAGAGGAGGCATCCCATGAAACCTTAATTCATTTGCTCCAGTTGGGATTAGCTTAGAGGGGTGCCTTGAATGGATCTTCTCTCCTAGGGCACATACAAGAGAGATTAGCTTTGAGTCTCGATGTGAGATTAGAGTTCTTCTAGATTGAGAGAGTTAGAGTGGAGGGATGAGTTGGAGGAAGCCCGACATGTTGGTGTCTCCTCTGCAGCTTGTACCTGCGAGATCAAGTCTCCTAACCCGAGGCTTGGTTCTAATATTCTTTGGTAATTCAACTTATAACACTAAGTAAGTACATTGTTATTATTGTTCTTTGGTTTACGAGTTTACTCTATTCTCTTCCATGGTAGAGGGTAGAGTAATCAATTGTAGCGTAAGCATGGTCCTTGGGCTAGGATACTCGTAGATATCCCCTGTCTGGCCGGATCAGTGTGTAGTAGCATGGGACGTGACAATCCCATTGTTACCTTTGGAGCCTCCTCCCGTCAGAAGGTTTGGTAGGACCCAAGCCCTGGTTAAGCATCCTCTGTGGCATATCTTTTCCAACGGTATGTCCCCCATAGAAAGGTAGTTTCATAGCTTACCATAGGTTGGAACTAGACTGTCGTAGTAGTCTTCTCTAATCGCTTATATCTTCGTTACCTTATAGTGTGGCCTAGGGGTTAAGTATAGACTTGGGTTAGTCATCGCACGCTTTCTCCTAGCGGATAAAACAAATACGATACTCTAGAAATATCTCCCGGTGAAGTGCTCACCGATATCTGTGTGCTTGCGGATTATTTCTCTTAGATACTTTCATGTGCGTAACCAATATCAACAGCGCCCAAAATGATTTCTGAGCCTATGGTACGTTCAGTGCAAACTGTACACCTATCTTGCATCAAGATTAGCACTATCTCTAAACCGGTCGAATTGAGCTTCCACTTGAGCCTCGTCACTTAGGAGTACCATCGGGTGCATCCAAAATGATTTCTGAGCCTATGGTATGTTTTCACAAACCGTGCACCCATCTTGCACCAACAATAACATTGTCTCCAAACGGACTAAAATGAGGTTCCACATGTCCACATCACCTAGTTGTTCCATCGGGTTCGTCCACCATGACATCCAAGCCTATGGTATGTTTGGCGCAAACCATGCACCTATCCTATATCAGGAATAACAATATCTCAAAATGGAATGAATCAAGCTTCCACTTGTGCCTCGTCAACTAGGAGTACCATCGGGTGTGTCTAAAATGATTTCTAAGCGTAGGTATGTTTGATGCAAACCGAGGAACGATCTTACACTGACACTAACACTGTCTCCAAAAGAACAAAATGAGATTCCACATGACCCACATCACCGAGGAGTTCCATTAGGTGCGTCTAAAACAATTTTCGAGCTGTGGTACATTTAGTGCAAACCATGCACCCATCTCATGTCAAGATTAGCACTATCTCAAAACGGACCGAATCGAGCTTTCACTTGAGCCTCGTCACCTAGGAGTACCATCGATAGTGTCCAAAATGATTTCTGAGCCTACTGTACGTTTAGTGCAAACTGTGCATTGATCTTGCACCGAGGCTAACACTGTATCTAAACTGACTGAAATGAGATTCCACATTATCCATGTCACTTAGGAGTTCTATCGGGTGTGTCCAAAATGATTTTTGAGCTATGGAATGTTCATCGCAAACCGTGCACCTATCTTACGCCAAGATTAGCACTATCTCCATGCAGACCGAATCGAGCTTCCATATGAGCCTTATCACCTAGGAGTACCATTAGGTGCATCCAAAATGATTTATGAGCTTATGATACGTTTGGTGCAAACCATGCTCCTATCTTGCACTGACACTAACACTATCTCCAAACGAACTAAAACAAGATTCCACATACCCACGTCACATAGGAGTTCCATCAGGTGTGTCCAAAATAACATCTGAGCCTATGGAACGTTTAGCACAAATCGTGCACCTATCTTGCGTCAAGATTTGCACTATCTCTAAACAGACCGAATCGAGCTTCCACGTGAGCCTCGTCACCTAAGAGTGCGCGATCGGCTATTCACAGGATAGAATAGCCGAGATAGGGCTTACCACGGGTATGTGGTTAGTACTATAAAGTCTCGACGTACATAGTTCAATAATGAACGGTCCTTAACCGACACAGGTAGAGCACTACATTGACTCATTTTGCGATGCAAGCCACCCACCTGACCTCGGCTCAATATCACCATATTCATATTCATATGTTCTCATGACCCATCATTAGGTCAGGAGAAGCAAAGGTGAACCTGTTTCTCACAAATGATGAAATCACCATTCGACTTCAACCGAAGTCTAAGCATTACCAAGCATAAGAGATCGACTTACATGTACTAGTGGAATATCATCCGGATATAAGTGTAGATCAAGGTAATCATGCAACAATGGTATTGACAACCTCCTACTAACTTAATGCACATTACACTAGATAAGGTATAATAAAGCATTTATAAAATAGAAGAGTGGTTGTATGTCCGGGGCTTGCCTGCGTTGCAGCAGAGGTTAGTTTTCATAGAGGATCACAGGAGTCAGACTTGGCACCAACTCCACGGAGGGATGACACTAGCACTGTTGATGGATGACCTTCTCTAACAACACGGGTGGACGACACCTTTCCGGAGATTGATCAACACCAATCTCATCAACACTTGTTCAACAAGAACCTTCTCACTCTCGTAAGCACTACACGTATATAAATGATGCGATGCTTAACATGATGGAATGGATGCCATGATACGTGATGATGAACAAGGCATAGCATACAAGAGACATTTAGAAAGGATAAACATTAGTTATCTACTTAAGTACAACTTTCCTTCGCGGTACAGTTACAAGTAATTGTCTTAAAGCATCTTTAATTATTATCTTAGCAAGTTAACCATGAACTTATCAAGGAGTAAAGCATATCACATATTATAAGAGTTAAGCAAGTCAAAGATATGATCATATCAACCTAACTCAAACACTAGAGGTTAAGTTAGGCAACCAAGCATTACACAACTTATTATGCTAAGATTTTAAAGTATCTCACACTTAACATACAAGCTATGAATTCATTTGGTGTACAAACGTACTAACTAAACCTACATTACGAAAAGGCATGTACAAGCAGTATTTAAAGTCAAGCATATCTTAGCTTAAAGAATCATTCATGATCTTGACATAAGCTAACTTAAACAACCAATTTAAGATTCACAGAATCAGGACAATGACATACATACAATTTCATTAAACCATAACTAGAGATCCAAACATACAACAAAGGTGATTCTAAAGTGAACAAGATCAAGCAACACTAAGAAAGCATCTTTATATTGAATTGTGATAGAATCTATCAATCTCCTGTGAACAGTGCTAACTTGAGTTTTAGACCACCAAAGGCAGTGATCTAAGACATTGACAGGGAGACACATGTATAACATAACCTTTTTACCTAAGAGGTTGCATCTAATAAGCAATCATGATTACATACCTGTATTCCCTAAATAGATAATTATCTAAACTAAAAAGTGTCACAGAACCTCCTAATTATGATGACCCACAAGTACACGTCATTGCCATAATGACCTCTAACAGTCGTACTTATGTTCACCATAACTAAAAAGGCCTGCTTTCCTCCGAACAGGATCCAATCACAGGAGTATTGTAATATTACAACAGTTTATTCAAAATATTGAACAGAGTAAAGTAGTGGAAGTCTTACAATAATATAGGTTACAAACCAGTTTTCAAACTTCAAACCTTATGTAACATTATTACAAACCATTAGTAGAGAAGTATCGTAGTAACTTTATTACAACACCCAAACGAGATGCCTTGCCCAAAGGCCACATAGTCTACTCATCGTCACTTTCTTCAACCACGACGGTCATGCAACAAGGCTCAAAGCAGACTTGTTCATGAACCACACCTGCAACAAGGGGTTCAACAAACCCTGAGTACGAGAGTACTCAACAAGACTTACCCTACTAAGACAAAGACTCCAAGGGCATGCTAGCTTTAGAGAATCAAGGTATGGGTAATCAAGAATCAAATTTTCTTTTGCAGAAAAGCTTACTAAAGTAAGTCCTTATCTTCAATGTTTTACTTTTACCATTGATGATTCATTAACCAAATCTAAGTGATCCTAATCTTGATCAAAGTAATTATCATCAAAACCTTTCTCTTTCTTTCTTTCAATTCCAGTTCTTAACTACGATGTTGGTGCAAGGCCAAGACTCCTTTCTCGCGGAGCAATGACGATTCGAACCACTTCATTTACCCAGCTGGGGATTCCTAACCACACGACATATGCAGAATCGAATCTAGCATATATCAACTCTTACCCGAATAACCCAAAACCAGAACGTGTCCATCGCCACCCGAGAGCACAGTACTCCTCGAACCCGGCCCAATTCTTGCCCCGAGGGTACACATTACTCTCGCCATCTCTCCACTCCCAGTGCGAGGTTAGACGTTCTCGTAATGGACTAACCAAAGTAAGGCTTACTCGACATGGGTACATGGCTTGTACTAATAAAAACTCCATGATGCGAGGGCCAACAACGTACGGTCCTTAACTGATATGGCGGAAACAATACATTAGGACTCCTCTCCCAATGCACGTTAGCAGTGGCCAAACCACCCGCCTGATCTTACAAGTTCATTCGCATATTTCAATATTCATTAAGGATGCCGTCATGGCCGAGTAAACATTCATTTAAAAGCTTAACTTCTAAGCATAGTAAAGCATACTACGCATTTTCCGTAAAACAGGTATCAAGGTTAATATCACAATAATCAAGGATGATAATGCAGCAATTAGGTTATCACTCAACTCCTAATTACTTAATGCAATAAACCATAATATAAATAATAAAACATTTGTAAAATTTAAGGTAGGGTTTAAATGCACCAGGGCTTGCCTTGCTCAGACACGATGACTGACTCAGACTCGGAGACTCCAACGTCTGGTCCGGAACCCACCGATGATCGCTCTTCTTCGGAAGCTTGTTCGACGACTTCGGCTTCCTTGAAAGCGGAGACTACACGAATACATAACATGCTTTAACATGATGCTCGATGATAAACATGATGCTTGATGACAACATGCTACAATTTACGACTTGAATACAACTTCCCTTCACGGTACAGTCGCAAACAGAAAACCTACTAACTAGTAGCGACGATTTCCAGCGATACCAGCTTTAACCTAAACAAGATGCTAACGAGCTCAAACATGGAATTAAGGTGCCAAAGATCACAAGAGGGTAGTGACCTAAGGACATCACGCAATCAAAAGGGCACACAACACTTAAAGTTCTCAAATTAACATTTATCCACTATTTAAATAATTAGGGCATAATTAGAAGTTAATCAAACTTTATCTAAACAAGCTCAAACTTTTTCTATGGGTTAAGAATGATTTATAACAGTGCCATAATAAATTTCATAATTTTTTGATAAATAAATTAATTATTAAAATTCCTAGAAGTTGCATTTAATCATTATTATAACCAATTAATTCTACTGCACAAAGTATTCAAATTCATGATTTAATATTTTTCCTAGATAGTTTATACATTGAGAAGATTACACAAAAATTTTCATGAATTTTGGAACCGTACACAATTTTTAATGAAATAAACAAATAATAGCACTATTCATTTATTTGAAAAAGAAAAGCAAAAACGAAAACGGGCCGATTCTTCTTCTTCCCACGGTCTGACCCAACCAGACGGCCCGCCTATGCGTGCCCGCGCCCACACACGCGCTCGGCCCAGCCACGCGGCCTGCCTCCCTCTCTCTCGCTAACGACGTGACCCCACCTGTCATCGCCTTCCTCCGTCTCCCTCTCGCTCTCCCGCGCGCTCACTCGCTCCCCCACGGTGGCCGGCCGGTGACCGGCGCTTCGGTCGACAATTGAACCCTATCAACACCATCTACATCTCCACGCGATTCCATTTTGCTCGGTAGCGCCACGGTTCAGGCCCTAGTGACCCGCAAGCGACAGCGATGGCGGCATGGTGGTCACGGGAGCAGCACGCCGGCGACTACAAAGCAGTAGAGACTAAATTGAAGGGTCGGGAAGCATCAGTGGCTCACCGCGGTTGTAGTGAAGCTCTCGGTGGCGACGGGGAGCGGCTGGAGTGGCCTGGCCACGGGAAGGCGAGGATGGCGGTCGGTCGTCGGAGGCGAGCACGGGAACAGGCGGTGCGGGAGCTCTGGTGCGAAAATGGTGAATGCAAGCGGTCCACAAGATGCGCGAGGCCGAGGCTGAGCTAGTGGTGCGGTTGGCATGGCCAGAGACGGCTTGGTGGCGGCAGCGGCGAGCGGCGGAGCTGCGGTGGCGACGGTGGCAAAAACGGAGAAGGTCACGGTGAACGTCGGTATTTATAGAAGGCGGTCGTGACTACAGAGCGGCACTGCTGTGTCATTGCGTTGGCGATCCAGGTGCGCGCGAGAAGGCCGTGGAAGCGGCCACGGCGGCGGTCGGCCGGCGCCCATGCCGCGCGGTGGCCGTCAGTCATTGGCTCTGCACTGTAGCTCCCCCCCCCCCAAAACTTTGAAATTCAAACTGTTTTTTTTTCAAATTACTTTCAAATTTGTATAACAACTTGAAAATCTTCCAATGTATGAAATCTTCAGATTTTCAAGATCTACAAGTTTGATATTGAACACTTTTTCAAATTCTCACTGGATTTTGAAATTTGAGTTTAAATTCAAAAAGGGACACATTTTTCAGATTTGGTAATTTAGAAATTACTTTTGATTTTATATTGAAACTTCAAAATCTCCAAACATCAAAGTTGTACATCTTGACCAGACCTACAACTTTGCTGTTCAAAACTTTTTGAAATTCTGCCTCTATTTTGAAATCTTAGATTGGGGACCAAAATAAATCAAATCTGAAATTTGTTTATTTTCAAAATTTCTCCACATTTTACACTAAAACTTTGAAAACTCAAAACACCAAAGTTGTAGCCCTTGAAAAGTTCTACAAACTTCGTTTTGAACTTTTTCCCAAATTTTGCTTAGATTTTGAATTATTTCAAAAGGGGTAAAACAGGGTTTTGAAATTTAGGGTTTTCGGAGGGATTTTTAAATTGGAATTTGTTGCTACTTTGATTTGTGATTACTTAGTGATCAAAACCTCACCCAAGGGTATCATTTGGACCAACATGACATGGTTGACCAAATGCCACTCTTGGTTGACCAATTTAGCTTCTGAAATTCCTTTACATTTCTCCCAGATTTGAATTCGAATTCGAATCGGAAAACTTGTGACAAGTTTTGGGACTCAAAATTCAAACTCAAATTTGGAGTTTCATTTTAGATGTTGTACTTAAGCTCATACCCTACACTTGACACTAGTGTGCAACACAGTCACACACCTCAAATTACGCAGGGCATGGACTAAGTATTTGCGGTGGCATTCAAAATTAGGGTTTTCGGTTTCGGAGCACACCACTGAGAAACACATTCAACCTAGATAAGTAAACTTATTTTAGTTGATGCATAACAAGGTTAACCTAACAAGGATGCTTAGCAATGCATTATGATGACATGGTAGATTAATTAGCACTATAACACCCGGGGTGTTACAGCCCTTCCCCCTTAAAGAAATCTCGTCCCGAGATTTAAAGCCTTGAGTTAAGTAATGGAAAAGGAAACGTGTCAAGCAAACATGTCCAAGACTTGTCTACAAAACAGGTAGGGGTTTTCTGCATTACAAAGATTTTAAAAGGATAGGTTACAGTTTAAAGAAGAAATTGCAACCTAGATAGAAGCAAAGAACTCCGGAAAATTCTCCAACAGATACTCTTCTGATTCCCATGTGGCTTCTTCTTCTGAATGTTGATCCCATTGTATCTTGTACCATTTAATTGTTCTACTCCGGGTAACACGATCCTTTCAATCCAAAACTCAGATAGGATATTCAGAATATGTCAAATTAGGCTCAAGTTCAACCCCCTCCACATCAACAACTTGATCTGGCACTTGCAGACACTTCTTCATTTGTGATACATGAAATACATTGTGCACGGCTGACAGTTGGTCAGGCAGTTTTAATCTATATGCCACCTTCCCACATTTTTCAATGATTTGGTATGGTCCAATATAACGTGGTGCGAGCTTGCCCTTGACTCCAAATCTATTAACTCCTTTCATGGGTGACACTTTCAGATAAACATAATCTCCCACTTTAAACATCAAGGGTCTACGCCTTTTATCTACATAACTCTTCTGTCGAGACTGAGCAACTTTTAAATTCTTTTGTATCTGCCTAACCATTTCTTCCGTTTTCTTCACCAGATCAACTCCATAAAACCATCTTTCTCCTGGTTCTAACCAGTTCAACGGAGTTCTGCACCTGCGGCCATACAATGCTTCAAACGGTGCCATTTTGATACTTTCTTGATAACTATTATTGTATGAGAATTCTGCTAACGGTAAACATTCATTCCATTGATCTTGCTAGGTGAGAGCACAAGATCTTAACATATCTTCCAAAATTTGATTTACTCTTTCAGTCTGTCCCCCAGTTTGTGGATGATAGGCTGTGCTGTAAAGAAGTTTAGTACCTAATGACTTTTGAAACTGTCTCCAAAATTGCGAAACAAACTGAGTACCCCTGTCAGTAACACTTGTTTTGGGTATTCCATGTAAACTCATAATCCGAGCAACATATATTTCTGCATATCTAGATGCTCTATAGTCAACCTTCATAGGTACAAAGTGAGCTGACTTAGTCAAACGGTCCACAATGACCCAAATTGAATCAAAGCCTCTTGAGGTCTTGGATAACCCAGTAATGAAATCCATACTGATATCTTCCCATTTCCAGGATGGAATGGGCAAGGGTTGTAACATTCCTGTCGGCTTCAAATGTTCAACTTTCACCTTGCGACAAGTATCACATCTGGCAACATACTTGGTGATCTCAATTTTCATTTTGGTCCACCAGAATCTCTGTTTTAAATCTTGATACATCTTATTACTCCCTGGATGAATAGAAAACCTTGTACTATGTGCTTCATCAAGAATGAGCCGACGTAACTCTGGAACCTTTGGGACCACTAGCCGGTTCTTAAACCACAACACATCTGCATCATCAATGCTGAAATCTGTCTGTTGACCAGTTCTAACTCTTTCCTTGATATGAGCTATTCCGGAATTTGTTTTCTGAGCAGATACAATTTGATCTTTGATTGTTGATTCTACTGTAACATTAGTCAACTAACCTTTTTGAACTATTTCAATATTCAACCTTTCCAATTCATAACATAAACTGTAATCTATTGGCTTCACAGTTATGCAATTGCAATGATTCTTTCTACTGAGTGCATCAGCAACAACATTCGCTTTTCCAGGGTGATAGTGTACTTCTAAATCATAATCCTTTATCAATCCAAGCCACCTTCTTTGCCTCATATTCAATTCTGACTGAGTAAAGATGTACTTTAAGCTCTTGTGATCTGTATACATGTGGCAAGTATTACCTAACAAGTAATGACGCTAGATTTTTAATGCATGAACCATAGCTGCTAGTTCAAGATCATGTGTCGGATAATGCTCTTTATGACGCTTCAACTGTCTCGAGGCATAAGCAATGACTCTGCCTTCTTGCATCAATACACAACCAAGGTCAATACCCGAGGCATCACAGTAAACATCAAATGGATTTTCTATATCTGGTTGTGCCAAAACTGGAGCAGTTGTCAACGACTTCTTTAGAATTCTAAAAGCTTTCTCACATTCTGGAGACCATATGAACTTAGTTTAATTTTTCAACAACTCTATAATTGGCTTGGCTACCTTTGAAAAGTCAGGTATGAATCGACGGTAATAACCCGCCATTCCCAGAAAACTTCGAACTTCATGAACTGAGATTGGTGGTTTCCAATTCAGAATATCCTTCACCTTGCCAGGATCTACCGCTACTCCTTCGGCTGACAACACATGTCCTAAGAATTGCACTTCTCTTAACCAAAACTCACATTTACTGAACTTGGCATACAGTTGATGATCTCTCAGACGAGTCAGAACCACTCTAAGATGCTCAACATGCTCTTCTTTACTTTTGGAATATACCAGAATATCATCAATAAACACTACCACAAACTTGTCAAGTTTCGGCATGAAAACTGAGTTCATCAGATACATGAAATGTGTCGGTGCATTAGTGAGACCAAAAGACATAACTAGGTACTCATACAGTCCATATCTGGTGGTGAATGCAGTCTTTGGGATGTCTTCAGGTCGAATCTTAATTTGATGGTACCCTGATCGAAGATCGATCTTTGAAAATACCTTTGCCCTCGCAAGCTGATCAAAGAGTAGATCAATGCGAGGCAACGGATATTTGTTCTTAATGGTTACTTCATTCAGCGGTCGATAGTCAACACACATTCTTAAAGTCTGATCTTTCTTCTTAACAAAAAGGGCCGGACATCCCCACGGTGAGGAACTGGGTCTGATAAAACCTTTGTCATGTAACTCTTGCAATTGATCCTTAAGTTCTGCCAATTCATTGGGTGGCATTCTGTAAGCTCTCCGGGATATTGGGGCAGTACCCGGTTTTAACTCAATCACAAACTCTACATCTCTGTCCGGTGGTAGACCTGGTAGATCATCTGGAAACACATCTGGAAATTCACAGACTACCAGTATATCACAAATCTCATGTACTAAAGTTGCACATATCCTTTCAACTGTTCTCTTTGGGATAGGAAGTTGGATAAGAAGATGAGATTTATTATCTGGCAGGTTCAACCTTATAGTTCTATGCAGTGCATCTATAAGGGCTCCTCTTTGGTACATCCAATTCGTACCTAGGATTACATCTATATCCTGTTTCTGTAATATTATCATTGAGGTAGGGAATATATGCCCACCTAACTCTATAGGTACGTCACGTACTATCTCCTTAGTACACAGTCGTCCCCTGGGCGACTAGATAAAGAAATCTTCTTGTGTTCCCACAATTGGAATGTCATGCTTAACAACAAAGGTGCAATCTATGAATGTATGCGATGCACCTGAATTAAATAACAGTACTGCTGGATGATTAGCAACAGGGAACATACCCATCATAACAGGTTCTCCCTCTAGGATTGCACTTGCTTGAGTGTAGAACACACGTCCGGTCTTCTTCTTCTCACCCTTACTCTTCTGAACATTCAGATTGTTATTCTTGCTCTGAGGTTGTTGCTGTTGTGGTACGGGAGCTCTGGGATAGTTAGGATTGTACTGCCTTGGATACGGGCAGTCCTTGGAAAAGTGGCCTGGCTTTCCACAATTATAGCAGGGAAAGTTATGGGTGGCTGGAGTCTGGTTTCGAATAACAGGGGCATTCGGCTGTTGTGGATATTGCGGGGTTGCGGCAGGACGGAAAAACGTCTACGGCTGAGCTTGGTATTGCGGTGGACGATAAGTCGGGCGAAAATGATTCTGAGGGTGGTAAACAAACTTCTGGCGCTTCTTAATGCCGCTAGACGGGCTGGAAAACACTGGCTTCTTTTTCTTCGACTCTTTGTGCTGTCGGGACTTCTCTTCTGATGCAATAGCCACATTGACTATCTCATGGTATGTAGCATTATAACAGGTAACCAATGCTTCCTGGATTCTGGTACTCAAACCTCTCATGAAACAACTCTTCTTCTTCGCATCAGTATTCACATATTCCGCTACATACTGGGACAGATGATTGAATTTACCCACATACTGTAGAACTGTCTGGTTCCCTTGCTTCAGCGAGAGAAACTCTTCTAGTTTTATGGCCATGACACCATCTGGGATATAATGTGCTCTGAAGGCTTCAAGAAACTTCTACCAAGTGACATGGTGGCCAGCAGGCCGTGCGGCGACCAGATTCGCCCACCACGCCCCTGCAGCACCTCTAAGGTGCTGTGCTGCAAACACGGGCTTCTGATGCTCCGTGCACTGTAAAAGTTCAAACTTCTGCTCCATGGTACGGAGCCAGTCATCCGCCTCTAGTGGCTCATCTACCTTTGAGAACACTGGTGGACGGGTATCGGTGAAATCCACATAAGTGGTTTCCCCTCCATTGTTACGGCCTCTACGACCCTGATTTCCATTCTGATTCTGATTCTGATTCTGATTCTGAGCCAACAGGGTAGTGGCATTAACCAGTGCGGCAATAGCTTCTGCCAAGGTGGGTGGAAACGGTGAGGGATTCGGAGTATTGTCCCCTTCTTGGGAAGTTCCAGTACCGTCCATCTGTTGTACAAAAATCATATTTATTTACATCGCTTTATTGAATTAAAAAGCAGTTAGTACAGTACTTGTATACACACACAAACTTATCTTACATTATTTCATTACAAACTTGCTCACAAGCAAGAAACTACCCACTCAGGTTTTTAGAAAGCAGGAAAGACTACTATATTACAAATCCATCCATGTCGATCCTTCACTCCTCATCATCATAACTGATCACGATCACTCCATCCTCAAACTCTGGAGCACTTGCACTAGTGACATGACTTGCATCATCCCCACTTTCCATCATGGGTTCATCTTCTTCCGGATCCTCTTCATTGTCCTCTCCACCAGGAATAATCACGGCACCGACATCATCTTCTACTGCCTAGGGCTGATGATTGGGATTCATCAGATCATGTAGCCTATGGACTTCCTCATGCAGAACTGTATTGTACTGCTCTAGGTGTGTCACATAAAGCTCCAACTCACGAACTCGAGCCCTGGCTTCTGTCTCCTTTTCCAGAGACTCGTTCTGGAACTGCTTCCAAAAACGCATGTTGCGCTTCAGTCGCTCCACTTCTGATGTAAGCCTTGCAACCTCTGATTCCGAATCCGGGTTCGGATTACGGCTACTGCTTGTTCCATCAACTCTGGTGGCCAACTGATGACGCGGCACTCCTTGCGGACCTGTTTTCTTGCGAGGAGTTGTCTTCACACGTGCCATCCTAAAGCAAGATAGAATTAGGACAATAAGAACAGATAGGGGGATCTGAAGGTTAGCATGAATAGGATTGAACCTTGCTTAACCCAAACCACTTTAAAAGGGAAGGTAACTTAAGCAGGTTAATTAAACATGACGCATGCATCGTTCTTACGATCTAACAGAAAGATTTAAGTAACACATGCAAACTTTATAACATAGGGCACTATACATGATACTTCACTATGAAGCTTTCAAATATGAGCTAAGGAAACTATAGAATAGATTAAGATAAGCAAAAGCAATTTGGACCAAAATATCAATATTAAGTTTATTTGACCCAAAACATTTTGAAGTTTTGCAAAGTAATACTACAATAACTCAAGTGATTATGCTCTGGTACCAGCTGTCACAGAACCTCCTAATTATGATGGCCCACAAGTACACGTCATTGCCATAATGACCTCTACCAGTCGTACTTATGTTCACCATAACTGAAAAGGCCTGCTTTCCTCCGAACAGTATCCAATCACAGGAGTATTGTAATATTACAATAGTTTATTCAAAATATTCAACAGAGTAAAGTAGCGGAAGTCTTACAATAATATAGGTTACAAACCAGTTTCCAAACTTCAAACCTTATGTAACATTATTACAAACCATTAGTAGAGAAGTATCGTAGTAACTTTATTACAACACCCAAACGAGATGCCTTGCCCAAAGGCCACACAGTCTACTCGTCGTCATTTTCTTCAACCACGACGGTCATGCAACAAGGCTCGAAGCAGACTTGTTCATGAACTGCACCTGCAACAAGGGGTTCAACAAACCCTGAGTACGAGAGTACTCAACAAGACTTACCCGACTAAGACAAAGACTCCAAGGGCATGCTAGCTTTAGAGAATCAAGGTATGGGTAATCAAGAATCAAATTTTCTTTTGCAGAAAAGCTTACTAAAGTAAGTCCTTATCTTCAATGTTTTACTTTTACCATTGATAATTCATTAACCAAATCTAAGTGATCCTAATCTAGATCAAAGTAATTATCATCAAAACCTTTCTCATTCTTTCTTTCAATTCCAGTTCTTAACTATGATGTTGGTGCAAGGCCAATACTCCTTTCTCGTGGAGCAATGACGATTCGAACCGCTTCATTTACCCAGCTGGGGATTCCTAACCACACGACATATGTAGAACCGAATCTTGCATATATCAACTCTTACCCGAATAACCCAAAACCAGAACGTGTCCATCGCCACCCGAGAGCACAGTACTCCTCGAACCCGGCCCAATTCTAGCCCCGAGGGTACACATTACTCTCGCCATCTCTCCACTCCCAGTGCGAGGTTAGACGTTCTCGTAATGGACTAACCAAAGTAAGGCTTACTCGACATGGGTACATGGCTTGTACTAATAAAAACTCCATGACGCGAGGGCCAACAACGTACGGTCCTTAACTGATAAGGCGGAAACAATACATTAGGACTCCTCTCCCAATGCACGTTAGCAGTGGCCAAACCACCCGCCCGATCTTACAAGTTCATTCACATATTTCAATATTCATTAAGGATGCCGTCATGGCCGAGTAAACATTCATTTAAAAGCTTCTAAGCATACCGAAGCATACTACGCATTTTCCATAAAACAGGTATCAAGGTTAATATCGCAATAATCAAGGATGATAATGCAGCAATTAGGTTATCACTCAACTCCTAATTACTTAATGCAATAAACCATAATATAAATAATAAAACATTTGTAATATTTAAGGTAGGGTTTAAATGCACCGGGGCTTGCCTTGCTCAAACACGACGACTAACTCAGACTCGGAGACTCCAACGTCTGGTCCGGAACCCATCGATGATCGCTCTTCTCCGGAAGCTTGTTCGACGACTTCGGCTTCCTCGAAAGTGGAGACTACACGAATACATAACATGCTTTAACATGATGCTCGATGATAAACATGATGCTTGATGATAACATGCTACGATTTACGACTTGAATACAACTTCCCTTCACGGTACAGTCGCAAACAGAAAACCTACTAACTAGTAGCGACGATTTCCAGCAATACTAGCTTTAACCTAAACAAGATACTAACGAGCTCAAACATGGAATTAAGGTGCCAAAGATCACAAGAGGGTAGTGACCTAAGGACATCACGCAATCAAAAGGGCAAACAACACTTAAAGTTCTCAAATTAACATTTATCCACTATTTAAATAATTAGGGCATAATTAGGGCCTCCCTCTCTCTCTCGCTAACGACGTGACCCCACCTGTCATCGCCTTCCTCCGCCTCCCTCTCGCTCTCCCGCGCACTCACTCGCTCCCCCACGGTGGCCGACCGATGACCGGCGCTTTAGTCGACAATTGAACCCTACCAACACCATCTACATCTCCACGCGATTCTATTTTGCTCGGTAGCACCACGGTTCAGGCCCTAGTGACTCGCGAGCGACAGCGATGGCGGCACGGTGGTCACAGGAGCAGCACGCCGGTGACTACAAAGCGGTAGAGACTAAATTGAAGGGTCGGGAAGCATCAGTGGCTCACCGCGGTTGCAGTGAAGCTCTCGGTGGCGACGGGGAGTGGCTGGAGTGGCCTGGCCACGGGAAGGCGAGGATGGCGGTCGGTCGCCGGAGGCGAGCACGGGAACAGGCGGTGCGGGAGCTCTGGTGCGAAAATGGTGAATGCAACCAGTCCACAACATGCGCGAGGCCGAGGCGGAGCTAGTGGTGCAGTTGGCGTGGCCAGAGACGGCTTGGTGGCGGCAGCGGCGAGCGGCGGAGCTGCGGTGGCGACGGTGGCGAAAACGGAGAAGGTCACGGTGAACGTCGGTATTTATAGAAGGCGGTCGCGACTACAGAGCGGCATTGCTGCGTCGTTGCGTTGGCGATCCAGGCGCGCGCGAGAAGGCCGTGGAAGTGGCCACGGCTGCGGTCGGCCGGCGCCCATGCCGCGCGGTGGCCGTCGGTCATTGGCTATGCACTGTAGCTCCCCCCAAACTCTGAAATTCAAACTGTTTTTTTTTCAAATTACTTTAAAATTTGTATAACAACTTGTTTGATATTGAACACTTTTTCAAATTCTCACTGGATTTTGAAATTTGAGTTTAAATTCAAAAAGGGACACATTTTTCAGATTTGGTAATTTAGAAATTACTTTTGATTTTATATTGAAACTTCAAAATCTCCAAACATCAAAGTTGTACATCTTGACCAGACCTACAACTTTGTTGTTCAAAACTTTTTCAAATTTTGCCTCTATTTTGAAATCTTAGTTTGGGGACAAAAATAAATCAAATCTGAAATTTGTTTATTTTCAAAATTTCTCCACATTTTACACTAAAACTTTGAAAACTCAAACACACCAAAAAGTTCTACAAACTTGGTTTTGAATGTTTTCCCAAATTTTGCTTAGATTTTGAATTATTTCCAAAGGGGTAAAACAGGGTTTTGAAATTTAGGGTTTTCGGAGGGATTTTTAAATTGGAATTTGTTGCTACTTTGATTTGTGATTACTTAGTGATCAAAACCTCACCCAAGGGTATCATTTGGACCAACATGACATGGTTGACCAAATGCCACTCTTGGTTGACCAATTTAACTTCTGAAATTCCTTTACATTTCTCCCAGATTTGAATTCGAATTCGAATCGGAAAACTCGTGACAAGTTTTGGGACTCCAATTCAAACTCAAATTTGGAGTTTCATTTTAGATGTTGTACTTAAGCTCATACCCTACATTTGACACTAGTGTGCAACACAGTCACACACCTCAAATTACACAGGGCATGGACTAAGTATTTGCGGGGGCATTCGAAATAAGGTTTTTCGGTTTCGGAGCACACCACTGAGAAACACATTCAACCTAGATAAGTAAACTTGTTTTAGTTGATGCATAACAAGGTTAACCTAACAGGGATGCTTAGCAATGCATTATGATGACATGGCAGATTAATTAGCACTATAACACCCAGGGTGTTACAAAAAGCATTTTTAGTTGTCATTATCATAAGTACATGAGTAAGCAAATTCCAAGGAACAACAGAGTTGGAAGTATTCCAAGGTCCACAAACCACTCCAAACACTATTCAAAGCATAATATGATTTATCTAATCATTTTGGTAATTATTAACTAATATTTAAACTTATAATTAAAGATATATTTAAACATCATTAATAAGTTAATCATGATCTCAAGGAACTCAACAAGATGCCAAGCATCATCACATGTTAATGATCCAAGGTCAACAAGAAATCTCAAAGTCACACAAACCCTAAATCATTAAGCCCTAACTATTTGATTTATTAATTAATTAATAATACATAAATTAAGAATAAAATCAACTTTGTCCAATTGAGCCTAAAATTTTTATGAAGGTCGGTTGCATCATAAAACAGTGGTAAAATAAATTTCATAATTTTTAGACCAATATTTAAGCCTAGAAAAATAATAGAAGTTGCATTTATTAATTAATTGAGCTAATTTTAATACATACAAAAAGTACTCAAAATTTATATTTCATATTTTCCTTGGTCAAATACATCATAAAGAGTCTTTACAAAAATTTAAATGATTTTAGGAGCTCTAGTTATTTTGTTATGAAATAAACAAGTTTTAGCACTATTTAACATTTTCAGCAAAAGGAAAACACTTTTCTTCTCTTCAGCCTCCATCTCTCCCTTCTTGGCCCAACACCAACCCAACACCGGCACAACTCACAGGCGCGTCGGCCTAGTAGGAAGCCAGCCCAACTCCTACCTATTGTCACCCACTCCTCCTTCACCTTCTCCCACAGACAACCGGGGCCGGGGTCAACGTGACCCAGTCCAGCCTTGACTACGCCCCCGCTGGCGGGTCGGCCATGCTGCCCACCGACGGTGAGACCTCCAATGGCCAGACCAACACCAACATGCTCCCCATGCCACCGCACACCGGCCAGGATAGTTGGTTGAAATAAATAGGGCCGGTTCGTGCGCAACGTTGGCCATGGCAGGCGGCGGAGTAGGATACGATGGCGTGGCTATGGTTGGTGGCTCTGGCACGAGACCAGTCGTGATGAGGTGGGGAAAAGCAGGGCGGAGCTCACAATGACCTGTTCGACTTGAAGGTAGAAGCGGTGTGGAGAGGCGAGCATGGCGGCTGCGAACCAACGATGAAGCCATGTCTCCACGCATCTTGTGTGGTAGAGATCAAAAGAAAGAGATGATTAGAATCGTGGCCATGAGGCGAACACAGAGCAAAAGAAAAGGGAGCAAGGGATGCAGCGTAATGAGCTAGCCATGCATGAGGTGACCTCGGTGGCTATGGCGACCATCGCGATGAGAATGGCGCGCACGAGCAAGTTAGGTCATGAGGGATGGAACTAAAGGGCTAGGGTGAAGCGCGAGAGTGAGGCGATGCTGTAGGGGCGGGGAATTGAACTTGGGCGTGGTAGGCACAGTGAATTTTGCCAGTGAAGCGGAGGCAGACGACGGTGGCAGAATAGAGAGGAAGAGAGATGATCGGCGGCGCTGTGCTTATAGCTACGAGGGAAGAGCACGAGCGAAGCGTCTGGGCATGGACAGCAGCTACTTGCGCTGCCACTATGAGCAGGTGCATGGCAAGTGCAGGAGGCGGTGCAAGGGTGGCGGGTGGTCGGCGGTGAGCTAGCTAGCTTCCTACTGCCAGTCTAACTGAACCCGACTAAAACTAACCCTTTCTCCCCCCTTGTTCTCCAAGATTTTCAAAATAACTTGATGATCCTCTTAAAGCAAAGTTGTTCCCTCATCCACCAACTCCAACTTCCCTTTAAGAATCAACATCAAAGGATGACTGCTTTTGAAGATTTTTGTTATGGAAATAGGGTACTTTGAAAACTGTTACACAGACTTTCACTTAAGGGTTTTTAAACTATTTTAGCTTAGCATCTTTGACAATTAATTAATGAACAATTAGCAATCAAGCATAATAACTAATTACATAGTAGCATAGTTCACTGATTGCACCAGTCAAAGTAACACAAGTTGGGTCACTTTTATTTATAAGATTTGAATTAATAAACCCTTAAATATTGAATCTGTAACTGATTTTTATGGACTTGGACAAAAACAGCTAAGTTAGAAAACAACCATAAGATTCAATCTTTGGGCTCCAAGTTAATCATGTTTAACTTAAAAACATTATCAAAACTTGCTTCTACATTATAAAGCATACTTTGTACTACCAATTTTATTTTAAATAAATCTAAATTACTTAAGCCAAATCTTATATATATAAATCACAAAGAACCCTAAACAATATTGTTATTATCCTTTCATGAAACATGTGAAACATAGCAAGGCAGCATATGAAACATCATGTATGAAACATGTGAAACACTACTTTGGCAACATATGTAACACTTTAATGCAACATATGAAACATGGTAATACTAATGAAACATTATTGTGCAACATAAACATAATATGTGAAACATTTCTAGGCAACATATGAATCCTTATAAATGCAACATGGTAGTGTTATAAATGCCCCATGTGATACATATGAGTACTTAACATGGAACATAAGGTACACTTATGCAACATATCTTGATGCTCGTGCACGATGATGCCCATGATCAGGTTTTAACTACTTGTTTAACATCTGGGATGTTACAATCATTCCCCCTTAAAGAAATCTCGTCCTGAGATTTTAGAGTACTAAAATCCATGGGTCTAATAATGGAAAAAGAAATGTGTCAACTTGTAAGAAGTTCACAAAGCAACAAGGATTGGTCCAAGAATTACAACTGAGATCAATGGGAAAGTTGTAATTAACAAGGGATTTAGAAAAGAATCCGAGAGAAGTATGATTGTGAATCATCAAAAGAGATAACAAGGAGTGAGATAGCACATTAATTGTAGGCTATAATGGATCATGACCACAAAACCGATAATAGTGAGTAACCAGTAGTAGATCTGTTTTATGACCGTGGTCAAATAGGAGTCCCTAGGTTTTGACACTTTATCTAGGGCATGGATCATGGTACCACCATAGATCACAATTACAATAGCTTTCAACAAACTGATGTTAGTTAATCAAAGTCAAGGAAATAACATGTGTTAGAATAGAAAAAAAACAAAGTATGACACTCGTACTTAGAAGTCAAGGAGTAACACTAGCTTTCTGTGTGGAGTTGGCATAATATATAAGTGCATCCAAAAATTCCCCAAGAATTAGGAACTCATGGAGCAAGGTTTGTTTTAAGAATAGTGTATTTGGTAATGTCTGGTACATGACGAGATTCATCAATAGAACAGCTATAACAAACAATAGCTGCTCCCCGAATATAAAAGAGGGAATTTTAATCATTGTTATATTATCATTTTATGCATGATATGAGATATGCTCGTCCTATATGTCTTCTCAACATCAGAAGTGCTTCATCTTCACCATGTTAGTAGACTATAGGGCTTTATTTATACACTATCTTCATTGCCCAAGACGGACTATTGAGAGGTACCTCCGTAGAGCTTTATCGGTGAAGTTGACTCTCCTCTTGCCCTTTCAATGAAGAGTTGAAGAACTCCTTGAAGCCTTTTTACTTAAGTCATCAGAAATTCTTCATGAAGCCTTCCAGCAAGCAAAAAGATAGATAGAAGTCCATTTTTAACTTGTTACCTTCAAAAACTTTTATATTCTAAAATCATTTTGAAGTTTTCAAATGTAATATTGTAGCTGATCCATTATATGAGCTCTGATACCACCTGAGGTAGAACCTCCTAAATTATATGGCCCACATGCACCTGTCATTGTCCGGACAACCTCTGACAACTATGCATTGTTCCAGATAACTTAAAAAAGTCTATCGGGTGTCCTCGGGAAACCTGAATCATCCACATTTTACAACTCATATAGGATCAACAACGGAGTATCTACAACATTATAGCATTTGCTACAAATCTTTATATCAGAGTGCGAAAGAATTTAAAATAATATTTTACATATAAACATAAGTACTTTTACAACTTAACTTTAATTGTGGAAGACGAGTAGAACTATAGAAGACAACTTAGGTAGAGCATCTAAGTCAGGAGAGGACAACCAGATCACGTCGAGCCCACAAACATGACCTGATTAGCAGCACCAGTTAGTACCTGCAATAGGGGTTAACAAACCATGAGTACTCAATTGTACTCCGCAAGACTTACCCAATGAAAAGAAAAGACTCCAAGGATATGCGCTTTAAGGGAAGTAGTAGAACTAGAAAAGAGAAGTTTTGTAGAAAAGCTTACTACAAGTTGATCCTTACTTTCAATGTTTTAGTTAAGTTTTAGCATAAATTTTAGTGAAGCTTATTATAGATAGATTTGCACCTATTCTATCTCAATCACTTGTATTAACCATCACCTCTCATATCCATCTCTTTACCTCATTTCCATAATCACCATGTTCCATTGTTAACTAAGATGATGAACAGCAAATCAAGTCTCCATATCTGAGGAACATTGATGATTCGAACCGCTTGTTCACCGAGCTGGGGCTTCCTAACCACATGATATATGCGGGACTCAAACCCACCTATATCAACCTTCACTCGGATCCTCCAAAATGTCACCGGGTCCAGCGCCACCCGAGAGAATAGTACACCTCCAATCCAACCCCTAGGCTACGAGGGTACACACTACTCTCGCCATCTCTCCACTCCCAGTGCGCGGTCGGCTGTTCACAGGGTAGAATAGCCGAGATAGGGCATACCACGGGTATGTGGTTAGTACTATAAAGTCTCGACATACATAGTTCAACAACGAATGGTCCTTAACCGACACAAGCAGAGCACTACATCGACTCATTTCACGATACAAGCTACCCACCCGGTCTGGGCTTAATATCACCATATTCATATTCATATGCTCTCATGACCCATCATTAGGTTAGGAGAAGCAAAGGTAAACCTGTTTCTCATGAATGATGAAATCACCATTCGACTTCTAACGAAGTCTAAGCATTACTAAGCATAAGAGATCGACTTACACGTACTAGTGGGATATCATCCGGATATAAGTGTAGATCAAGGTAATCATGCAACAATGGTATTGACCAACTCCTACTAACTTAATGCACATTACACTAGACTTAAGGTGTAATAAAGCATTTATAAAACAGAAGAGTGGTTGTATGTCCAGGGCTTGCCTACGTTGCAGCAGAGGTTAGTTTTCACAGAGGATCACATGAGTCAGACTTGGCACCAACTCCACGGAGGGATGACACTAGCACTATTGATGGATGACCTTCTCTAACACTACAGGTGGACGACACCTTTCCAGAGAATGATTAACACCAATCTCAACAACACTTGTTCAACACGAACCTTCTCACTCTCGTAAGCACTACACGTATATAAATGATGTGATGCTTAACATGATGGAATGGATGCCATGATACATGATGATGAACAAGGCAAAGCATACAAGAGACATTTAGAAAGGATAAACATTAGTTATCTACTTGAGTACAACTTTCCTTCATGGTACAGTTACAAGTAATTGTCTTAAAGCATCTTTAATTATTATCGTAACAAGTTAACCATGAACTTATCAAGGATTAAAGCATATCACATATTATAACAGTTAAGCAAGTCAAAGCTATGATCATAGCAACCTAACTTAAGTACTAGAGGTTAAGTTAGGCAACCAAGCATTACACAACTTATTATGCTAAGATTATAAAGTATCTCACCTTAACATACAAGCTATGAATTCATTTGGCGTACAAACTTACTAACCAAAGCTACATTACGAAAAGGCATGTACAAGCAGTATTTAGAGTCAAGCATATCTTAGCTTAAAGAATCATTCATGATCTTGACATAAGCTAACTTAAACAACCAATTTAAGATTCACAGAATTAGGACAGCGGCATACATACAATTTCATTCAACCATAACCAGAGATCCAAACATACAACAAAGGTGATTCCAAAGTGAACAAGATCAAGCAACACTAAGAAAGCATCTCTATATTGAATTGTGACAGAATCTATCAATCTCCTTTGAACAGTGCTAACTTGAGTTTTAGACCAGCAAAGGCAGTGATCTAAGACATTGTCAGGGAGACACATGTATAACATAACCTTTTTACCTAAGAGGTTGCATCTAATAAGCAATCATGATTACATACCTGTATTCCCTAAAGAGAGACTTATCTAAACTAAAAAGCATTTTTAGTTGTCATTATCATAAGTACATGAGTAAGCAAATGCCAAGGAACAGCAGAGTTGGAGGTGTTCGAAGGTCCACAAACCACTCCAAACACTATTCAAAGCATAATATGATTTATCTAATCATTTTGGTAATTATTAACTAATATTTAAACTTATAATTAAAGATATATTTAAACATCATTAACAAGTTAATCGTGAGCTCAAGCAACTCAATAAGATGTCATGGATCATCACATGTTAATGATCCAAGGTGAACAAGTAATCTCAAAGTCACATAAACCCTAAATCATTAAGCCCTAACTATTTGATTTATTAATTAATTAATAATACATAAATTAAGAATAAAATCAACTTTGTCCAATTGAGCCTAAAATTTTTATGAAGGTCAATTACATCATAAAATAGAGGAAAAATAAATTTCATAATTTCTAGACCAATATTTAAGCCTAGAAAAATAACAGAAGTTGCATTTATTAATTAATTGAGCTAATTTTAATACATACAAAAATTACTCAAAATTGATATTTCATATTTTTCCTAGGTCAAATACATCATAAAGAGTCTCTACAAAAATTTACATGATTTTATGAGCTCTAGTTATTTTGTTATGAAATAAACAATTTTAGCACTATTTAACATTTTTAGAAAAAGGAAAACACTTTTCTTCTCTTTAGCCCCCATCTCTACCTTCTTGGCCCAACACCAGCCCAATGCCGGCATAACTCATAGGCATGCTAGCCCAGCAGGTAGCCAGCTCAACTCCTACCTATTCTCACCCACTCCTCCTTCACCTTCTCCCATTGACAACAGGGGTCGGCGTCAACGTGACCCAGGCCGGCCTTCACTACGCCCCCGCTGGAGGGTCGGTTGTGCTGCCCGCCAATGGTGAGGCCTTCGATGGCCGGACCAACACCAACATGCTCCCCATGGCAATGCGCACCAGCCAGGATAGTTGGTTGAAAGAAATAGGGCTCGGTTCGTGTGCAACGCTGGCCATGGCAGGCAACAGAGTAGGATACGACGACGTGGCTGTGGTTGGTGGCTCTGGTAGGAGACCAGCCGTGATGAGGTGGGGAAAAGCACGGCAGAGCTCACCATGACCTGTTCAACTTAAAGGTAGAAGCGGTGGCGGCTCGAGCATGGCTACCAGCGTGGAGGGGCAAGCATGGCGGCTGCGAACAGGCGGTGAAGCCATGTCTCCACGTGTCTTGTGTGGTAGAGATCAAAAGAAAGAGTCGATTAGAATCACGGCCATGAGGTGAACATAGAGTAAAAGAAAAGGGAGCAAGGGATGTAGCGTAATGAGCTAGCCACGCACGAGGTGACCTCGGTAGCCATGGCGACCGTCATGACGAGAACGGCGCACACGAGCAAGTTAGGTCATGAGGGATGGAGCTAGAGGGCTGGGGTGAAGCGCGAGAGTGAGGCAATGTTGTAGGGGTGGGGAATTGAACTGGGGTACAGCAGGCACAACGAGTTTCACTAGTGAAGCGAAGGCAGATGGTGGTGGTAGAACAGAGAGGAAGAGAGAGATGATCGGTGGTGTTGTGCTTATAGCTACGAGGGAAGAGCATGGGCAAAGCGTCCAGGCGTGGACAGCAGCTACTTGCGCTGCCACCGTGATCAAGTGTGTGGTGAGTGCGTAGGAGGCGGTGCAAGGGTGGTGGGTGGTCGGCAGTGAGCTAGCTAGCTTCCTACTGCTGATCTAACTGAACCCGACTGAAACTACTCCTTTCTCGCCCCTCGTTCTCCAAGATTTTCAAAATAACATGATGATCGCCTTAAAGCAAAATTGTTCCCTGAACCACCAACTCCAACTTCCCTTTAAGAATCAACATCAAAGGATGACTGCTTTTGAAGATTTTTGTTATGAAAACAGGGTACCTTGAAAACTGTTACACAGACTTTCAGTTAAGGGTTTTGAAACTATTTTAGCTTAGCATCTTTGACAATTAATTAATGAACAATTAGCAATCAAGCATAATAACTAATTACACAGTAGCATAGTTCACTGATTGCACTAGTCAAAGTAACACAAGTTGGGTCACTTTTATTTATAAGATTTGAATTAATAAACCCTTAAATATTGAATCTGTAACTCATTTTTATGGACTTGGACAAAAACATCTAAGTTAGAAAACAACCATAAGATTCAATCTTTGGGCTCCAAGTTAATCATGTTTAACTTAAAAACTTTATCAAAACTTGCTTCTACATTATAAAGCATACTTTGTACTACCAATTTTATTTTAAATAAATCTAAATTACTTAAGCCAAATCTTATATATAAATCACAAAGAACCCTAAACAATATTGTTATTATCCTTTCACAAAACATGTGAAACATAGCAAGGCAGCATATGAAACATCATGTATGAAACATGTGAAACACTACTTTTGCAACATATGTAACACTTTAATGCAACATATGAAACATGGTAATACTAATGAAACATTATTGTGCAACATAAACATAATATGTGAAACATTTCTAGGCAACATATGAATCCTTATAAATGCAACATGGTAGTGTTATAAATGCCCCCTGTGATACATATGATGCTCATGATCAGGTTTTAACTACTTGTTTAACATCTGGGATGTTACAGGTGTGTCCAAAACAATTTCTGACCCGATGGTAATAAGACCCACGTCACCTAGGAGTTCCATTGGGTGCACCCAAAATGATTTCTGGGCCTATGGTACGTTTGGCGCGAACCGTGCTCCTATCTTGTATCAAGATTAGCACTATCTCTAAACTCGCCGAATTGGACTTCCACTGATGCCTCGTCACCTAGGAGGACCATCGGGTGCATCCAAAATGATTTCTAAGCTTATGGTACATTTGGCGCAAACCGTGCATCTATCTTGTACTGACACTAACACTATCTCCAAATGAACTGAAATGAGATTCCACGTACCCATGTCACCTCGGAGTTCCATCGAGTAAGTTCAGCTCAAAACGAGCACCTATCTTGTGACAAGATTAGCACTATCTCCAAATAGACCAAATCATGCTTCAACTTGAGCCTCATCACCTAGGAGTACAATCGGGTACGTCCAAAACGATTTCTAAGCTGATGGTAACATGACCCATGTCACCTAGGAGTTCTATCGGGAGCGCCCAAAATGATTTCTAAGCCTATGGTACGTTTAGTGCAAACCGTGCACCTATCTTGCGTCAAGATTAGCACTATCTCTAAACTATTCAAATCGAGCTTCCACTTGAACCTCATCACCTAGGAGTACCATCAGGTGAATCCAAAATGATTTCTGAGCCTATGGTACGTTTTCACAAACTGTGCACCTATCTTACACCGACAATGACACTATCTCCAAACGGACTAAAATGAGATTCCACATAGCCATGTCACCTAAGAGTTCCATCGGGTTCGTCCAACATGACATCCAAGCCTATGGTACGTTCGGTGTAAACTGTGCACCTATCCTATGTTAGGAATCGCAATATCTCAAAACGGACTGAATTGAGCTTCACTTGAGCCTCATCAACTAGGAGTACCATCGGGTGCGTCTAAAACGATTTCTAAGTGTAGGTATGTTTGATGCAAACCGAGCACCTATCTTGCACTGACATTAACACTGTCTCCAAACAGCACAAAACAAGATTCCACATGACCCACATCACCAAGGAGTTCCATCGGGTGCATCTAAAATGATTTTTGAGTTGTGGTACATTCCGTGCAAACCGTGCACCCATCTCACGTCAAGATTAGCACTATCTCCAAACGGACCGAATCAAGCTTTCACTTGAGCCTCGTCACCTAGGTGTACCATCGGTAGCATCCAAAATGATTTCTGAGCCTACAGTATGTTTAGCACAAACTATGCACTGATCTTGCACCGAGGCTAACACTGTATCTGAACTGACCAAAATAAGATTCCACATTATCCACGTCACCTAGGAGTTCTATCAGGTGTGTCCAAAATGATTTTCGAGTTGTGGAATGTTCATCACAAACCATGCAGCTAACTTACATCAAGATTAGCACTATCTTCATGCATATCGAATTGAGCTTCCACATGAGCCTCATCACCTAGGAGTACCATTAGGTGTGTCCAAAATGATTTCTGAGCTAAATTTGGCGCAAACTGTGCTCCTATCTTGCACCAACACTAACACTGTCTCCAAATGAACTAAAACGAGATTCCACATACCCAAGTCACATAGGAGTTCCATCAAGTGTGTTCAAAATGACATCCGAGCCTATGGAACACTCAGCACAAATCGTGCACCTATCTTGCGTCAAGATTAGCACTATCTCTAAACAGACCGAATCGAGCTTCCACTTAAGCCTCGTCACCTAAGAGTACCATGTGGGTGCGTCCAAAATGATTTCTAAGCCAATGGTAACATGATTTTTGAGCCTATGGTACGTTCGGAGCAAACCGGGTCCTATCTTGCATCAAGATTAGCATTATCTCCAAACTGGCTGAATCGAGCTTCCATTTGAGCCTCGTCACCTAGGAGTACCATCGGGTGCGTCCAAAATGATTTATGAGCCTATGGTATGTTTTTGCAAACATTGCATCTATCTTGCACCGACAATAACACAGTCTCCAAACGGACTAAATTGAGATTCCACATAACCACGTTACCTAGGAGTTCCATTGGGTTCGTCCAAAATGACATCCAAACTTATGGTAAGTTCGGCGCAAACCATGCAACTATCCTATGTCATGATTAGCAATATCTCGAAAAGGACTGAATCGAGCATCCACTTGAGCCTCGTCACCTAGGAGTACCATCGGGTGCGTTTAAAATGATTTCTGAGTGGAGGTACGTTTGATGCAAACCATGAACCTATCTTGCAACAATACTAACACTGTCTCCTAACAGATCAAAACAAGATTCCACATGACCCATGTCACTTGGGAGTTCCATTGGGTGCACCCAAAATGATTTCTGGGCCTATGGTACGTTTGGCGCGAACCGTGCTCCTATCTTGCATCAAGATTAGCACTATCTCTAAACTGGCCAAATTGGACTTCCACTGATGCCTCGTCACCTAGGAGCACCATCGGGTGCATCCAAAATGATTTCTAAGCTTATGGTACATTTGGCGCAAACCGTGCATCTATCTTGTACTGACACTAACACTATCTCCAAATGAACTGAAATGAGATTCCACGTACCCATGTCACCTCGGCGTTCCATCGAGTAAGTTCAGCTCAAAATGAGCACCTATCTTGTGACAAGATTAGCACTATCTCCAAATAGACCAAATCATGCTTCAACTTGAGCCTCGTCACCTAGGAGTACAATCGGGTACGTCCAAAACGATTTCTAAGCTGATGGTAACATGACCCATGTCACCTAGAAGTTCTATCGGGAGCGCCCAAAATGATTTCTAAGCCTATGGTACGTTCAGTGCAAACCGTGCACCTATCTTGCGTCAAGATTAGCACTATCTCTAAACTGTTCAAATCGAGCTTCCACTTGAGCCTCATCACCTAGGAGTACCAACAGGTGCATCCAAAATGATTTCTGAGCCTATGGTACGTTTTCACAAACTATGCACCTATCTTACACCGACAATGACACTATCTCCAAACGGACTAAAATGAGATTCCACATAGCCATGTCACCTAAGAGTTCCATCGGGTTCGTCCAACATGACATCCAAGCCTATGGTACGTTCGGTGTAAACTGTGCACCTATCCTATGTTAGGAATCGCAATATCTCAAAACGGACTAAATCGAGCTTCACTTGAGCCTCATCAACTAGGAGTACCATCGGGTGCGTCTAAAACGATTTCTAAGTGTAGGTATGTTTGATGCAAACCGAGCACCTATCTTGCACTGACATTAACACTATCTCCAAACAGCACAAAACAAGATTCCACATGACCCACATCACCAAGGAGTTCCATCGGGTGCATCTAAAATGATTTTTGAGTTGTGGTACATTCCGTGCAAACCGTGCACCCATCTCACGTCAAGATTAGCACTATCTCCAAACGGACCGAATCGAGCTTTCACTTGAGCCTCGTCACCTAGGTGTACCATCGGTAGCATCCAAAATGATTTCTGAGCCTACAGTATGTTTAGCACAAACTATGCACCGATCTTGCACCGAGGCTAACACTGTATCTGAACTGACCAAAATGAGATTCCACATTATCCACGTCACCTAGGAGTTCTATCAGGTGTGTCCAAAATGATTTTCGAGTTGTGGAATGTTCATCACAAACCATGCACCTAACTTACATCAAGATTAGCACTATCTTCATGCAGATCGAATTGAGCTTCCACATGAGCCTCATCACCTAGGAGTACCATTAGGTGCGTCCAAAATGATTTCTGAGCTAAATTTGGCGCAAACTGTGCTCCTATCTTGCACCAACACTAACACTGTCTCCAAATGAACTAAAATGAGATTCCACATACCCAAGTCACATAGGAGTTCCATCAAGTGTGTCCAAAATGACATCCGAGCCTATGGAACACTCAACACAAATCGTGCACCTATCTTGCGTCAAGATTAGCACTATCTCTAAACAGACCGAATCGAGCTTCCACTTAAGCCTCGTCACCTAAGAGTACCATGTGGGTGCGTCCAAAATGATTTCTAAGCCAATGGTAACATGATTTTCGAGCCTATGGTACGTTCGGAGCAAACCGGGTCCTATCTTGCATCAAGATTAGCATTATCTCCAAACTGGCTGAATCGAGCTTCCATTTGAGCCTCGTCACCTAGGAGTACCATCGGGTGCGTCCAAAATGATTTATGAGCCTATGGTATGTTTTTGCAAACATTGCATCTATCTTGCACCGACAATAACACAGTCTCCAAACGGACTAAATTGAGATTCCACATAACCACATTACCTAGGAGTTCCATTGGGTTTGTCCAAAATGACATCCAAACTTATGGTAAGTTCGGCGCAAACCATGCAACTATCCTATGTCATGATTAGCAATATCTCGAAAAGGACTGAATCGAGCATCCACTTGAGCCTTGTCACCTGGGAGTACCATCGGGTGCGTTTAAAATGATTTCTGAGTGGAGGTACGTTTGATGCAAACCATGAACCTATCTCAACAATACTAACACTGTCTCCTAACAGATCAAAACAAGATTCCACATGACCCACGTCACTGAGGAGTTCCATCGGGTGCATCTAAAAAGATTTCCGAGCATGTGGTACGTTCGGCGCGAACCGTGCTCCTATCTTGCACCAAGGTTAACACTATCTCCAAACGAATCGACTTGAGCTTTCACTTGAGCCTCGTCACCTAGGAGTACCACCGATGCTAACACTGTATCTGGACGGACCGAAATGAGATTCCACATTACCCACATCACCTAGGAGTTCTATCAGGTGTGTCCAAAATGATTTTTGAGTTGTGGTATGTGTAACACCCTAGGTGCTAAGCAACAAACTCAAACTGGTCATGTCATCATCATGCACAATGCACCATGTTTAGTAGATCACCATGTGATGCATTCAATAAAATAATATTGAATTACTTTGTTATAATGCATTGTTATGATGTAATGAGCTCAAGTCAAAAATCCTTTCAAGGTATTTTGTGACCTTTTATTTTTAAATTCCATTAAAATACTTGTGTTTTTGCCCAAATAAACTTGGGTGCGTAATTAGTGTAATTACACTAGGAACAAGTGTGGGGCATGATCCCAAGTCCAACTAATTAAAAATGGAGTCCCAACTTTGAAAGTAATGAAATTCCAATACTTGAACTCTTTTGATTAAGTGTGGAATAGATTAATAAGTTCAATTTTTGGAGCTCAATTAAAAAGAATTTTGTTAAATAACTTGATCAACTTTTGGCACCATGTGTTGATACAAAGTTTATACTTTGGAATGGTGAAATTAGTGGAGTGGTTTGTTCATTAAGTAATCACCAACTAAATCCCTAAGAAACTAAGTTGTTACTTTTGAAACCTACTAGTGAAACATGCATGTTTCAGCTTTGAAACATAGATGTTTCATATATAGCCCTAATCTGATCCTACTTCTATCTCTTGCCCTGTTACTTTTCAGTTCTTTGTCTCTTTAGCAAAGTTGTAGTTTAGGGCTTGAGCAACAATTTTCATAATTGGAGTATCTCCTAATTCCATCTCTATCTTGCTCTAATTGACAGAACAAGTTATTGTTTCTACTGAAACATGGAAACTTGTTTCATGTTTCAGTTCTCTATTTCAAGGAGCAGCAGCAGCTCACCACCTCCTCCTTGCCGCCCACCGCTCGGCCGTCACCGTTCATGTGTGTGAGGCCACGCAGCAGCTCGCCACTGCCTCAGGAAGCAGCTGATGGCCATCTCGAAGCCACCCGTGACCCCTCCTTCCTCCTCTTAAGCACTAGAGCATCGTCTCCTTCTCTTTTCCCCTGTTCGCATCCACCACCACTGCATGAGCTTGAGCTCCAATTCTCCCACCACACTCCACCATTCTCAAATTCCGTTTGTCACCAAGTTTGCCACAACCCCGCGTCCCGATTGAACCCACCAGAGCTATCTCTCCCCTATCAGTTTAGCCGCGCAACCACATCTTGCCCATCGGAGATCACCTCGCTACCATGAGCCCCATCTACGTGGCCAGAGCACCATAGAGTCTCCCCACTCCATCTTGTGCTCGTTTCCAGCCTTTGTTATCATGTTGATGCTCATGCTCGCATTTATTCTCTTAGTGCATGTGTAGACATCTCGAAACGCCGCCACCTTCCCTGGTTCATGCCGCCGGAGCTACTGCCATCGACGACCACTGTCAACCACAGTCTTCTGGAGCCAACCAGCCGTTGTTTCCATCTTTGGGTGAGCTCTTAAGGGTACTCATCTATTTAATTTTGATGCTATCGCGCCCTATAGGGCGGAATGCCTAGTCGTCGTCGTGCACCGCCCGGCCATGATGCCATGGCCGCAGTGAGTGAACTTTGCACTCGAATTCATCTGATTTACCCCTCGGATGGGTATGTGAGGTAGAGAGGAACATTCTGATGCTCTTAGCAGCATCAGAGGTGTGCTCTGGAGCGGAGCCGACCTCGTCAGAGTTCCGCTAGGCCGCCATGCTCGCCAATAAGGAGCCATGTTGTTCTAAGTTGTTTGGTTCACTAGGAGAGGGCTTAGTGGAGCATAAGGGAAAGGAATAGGGAGATAGCATGATCGGAGGAGCCACCGTTCATTGGAGCTGTCATCGCCATCGTTGCCATGCCACCGGAGCTGCGGGTGCGCTCACCACCGATCACCAAAGAAGGAAAAAGGTGTACCAGGGAGTGCGGAAGGGAGAGGCAATGACATATGTGTCCTTGGCTTCGTTGGAATGTTCACTAGCTATGAACTTCGACCGGCCAGAGTGCCCTTGCCATCGGAGGCGGGAGCAGAGGAAGGGGAAAGGAGAGAGAGCTGGGCTGACTCAGCCTTGGCCTTTGGCCTCAGTCTGGGCCGGCTTGGGCTAGGAGGAGAGAAAAGGGAGAGAGAAAGTAGCTGGGTAGAGGCCGCAGCTGGGCCGCCAGCATCGCTGGATTGGGCCAAGAGAGGGAGAGTAAAGAAAGTTTTCCTTTTCTATTTTTTAAAAAGAACTAAATGTTGAATCTTGTAAATTCCATAACTAAATAAATAATGGTGCTAACATTATGAAACTTTGTGAGTAAGCTATTCTTGGTATGTTGAACATAGGAAAAATATAAATCTAAGAAAAACAATAAGTTTTGGATGACTAAAAATTACATGCTTTAATTAAGAAACGTAACTTCCATGATTTTTATAGCTTAAAATATAACTCTAAAATTCATGAAAATTTATGAGCAACCTTAATCTACTATTGTGAAGCTACACAAAAAGTTTGGCACTGTTTTGAGTTTAAATAATGGTTTCATTTAAGAAGGCTTGATTTATGAATTAATAAAATTATGAAAATGATTTCAAAGATATCATTAAGATGATGATGTGTATTTTTGGATTGATTGTGGACCTTGGAATATTTTACCCTACTGTTCCATGGAAATGAAAATTGATTGATTAAATATATGCTTCTTCATGATAGTCTCTACTTGCTTAAGATAATAACTACCTTTTAATTTTGAGATGTTAATAGTTGCTATAAGAGAAGTATTTGACTTGCTTTTAAGTAAATGATAGATAAATGTTAATGAACCTGTTTAACTCTTAGATGCAACCTCTTGGGTAAAAAGTGAAATGTTTTATGATAACTACTTGTAACTATACTACGTAGGAAAGTTGTACTCAAGTAGATAAAAATGTTTATCCTTTCTAAATGTCTCTTTTATGTTATGCCATGTTAGCATCATCCTTAAGCATGCATCCTCTTAATGTATAGTGAACAAAAGGGGAGACCCATTAGTTGAGTAGACCTCTGAGGCGGGTGTTCACTCAGAGGGTGTTGAGTTGGAGAGTGGGGTTGATCTTGAAATAGCTGACGACCCCGACACTATAGGCAAGCCCCAGAGCATAAACCGTTCCTTGTATTTTATAAAATGTTTATCACATAAGTCTTACGAATGTTGCATTTAAGTATCAGGAGTTGTATGATAAACTTTGCTGTATGACTACCTTGTTTGTCCTTACTTACCAATGGTACCTAAGTTTAAGTAGTGTTTGTTAAAATGCTTAGCGCTGCTTAGATATAAATGCTAGAGGTAGGTTTTGCTAATGTTAAAGATGAACCTGAAGTATGAGGATGATCATGCTTTATAAATCTAGACCGGGCGAAATCTTGGCTTGCGCCCAGTATGGATCTGGACATAGTGACCCCACCTGTGTCGATCAAGGACCGATCGTTGTAGAGCTGTCTGTGATCCTGACTTGTAGTACAGGCCACATACTCCGGTAAGCCTAACATTTGGGCTATTCTTGTATGGGATACGATAACCGCACACTAGGAGTGCAGAGATGGCGGGAGTATTGTGTACCTATGTGTGTGAATGTGTCAGGCTTGAACGATTCTAAGAGGTGGGATACTAGCTCTCGGGTAGCGCTGGACCGATTCGTGTATAGGAGGATCCGAGTGAGGGTTGATGTATGTAGGCATGGGTCCGGGCCCAAACCTACATATATCGTGTGGTAAGGAAACCCCAGCTAGACCGAACTGATTCAAACCGCCGTTGCTTCTCGGTGAAGAAGACTCGATCAACTGTGCTACATCGTAGTTAATCAACTAGAACTTTAGTGATGAGATCATATTGTGATGGTTTATAAGAAGTGCTTGGACTTTAGAATAGATGCTAATAATAGTGCGTAATATTAAATTGAAGTATAAAATTTGGAAAGTAAGGATCCACTTTAGTGCAGTTTTCCGCAAAAGTGTTCTTATCTTGCTACAGACTCACCTTGATTCCCCTTACCTTGCATATCCTTGGAGTCTTTCCTATTCATCAGTTAAGTCTTATTGGGTACCCTCAGTACTCAGGGTTTGTTAAAACCTTGTTGAAGATGAACAACATGAGCAGGCTGGCACTAGCCTCTGCTATATGTTGGTTCCTGAGGAAGAGTCCAAGCAGTGAGAGTGATGGAGTGCACCCTTAGGTAGGGTGAAGTTTTTTTGGTGATGTAATATAGGTACCTCTTTTGCTACCCACTGCCTATATGGAAAAACTATGGTTTGTAATAATAATGGTTTGATCTTAATACTGCTTTGTAAACTTATGTATTGTAAGACTTCGCTGTACTCTGATATAAGAAATTTGTATATTTATATAACTATTGTAATTCTGCAATGCTACTGTAGTTGATCCTGCTTGAAAGATGAAACATGGATGATTGTTGACGATCACTAATTCTCATTTTTGACCATCAACTATTGCATGAAAAAATGAAATGAACCACCAAACATAGTTGTTGGGTTTGATTCTAACGAGTTCCACGAGTTGTGTTGTTCTCACTTGTTTTGTAGGATATTTAATATTTCACTATATAAAAGTATCTCAAGTGATGAATTAGAGCACATCATTGTGAAGAGCTCGTCGAGACAATCGAAACAGACATATCATTCGCTATATTTGGAGTTCCGGAGAGAGTCCCCGATGGATACGACTCAAAAGATTCTAGAAGAACCTAGAACCATCACCAAGCAAGAGTTTTAGGGACTAACATAACAATTTCCATAGCTTTGTTGAATTATGAATTTTTAGGGATAAAAACAGAATAAGCCGAGGAGAAGTAGGAGTCAAGAAACTAAACCAAATCAAGTTGAAATTTCACGAAAATTGATGGGAAGGTTCTAGAGGACATGAGAAGACACTTGAACAAAGCGGAAGCCCAGAGGCTGACAAGTGGGGCCGGTCGGCCCCACATGTCAGGCCGGCCAGCCTAGGTCCACCTCCAAGTGAGATCAGCTTCATGTGGTGGCCTCTAACCGACCTCTTCGATGCATCTTGACCACTGTTTCATGTCAGTTTGATCCGAGGGCTGCGGTTCACCCCACCAGGCTATATAAGTAGGGGCAGTCCTTCCCTCTTAGGCATCTCCATCTTCATTAGCTACATCCAGAGCAAAAGCTAGGGTTTCGAGATCCCTCTAGATGATCATCTAGTTCTAGTTCTTCTAGTTTATCTTCTAGTTCTAGTTCTATTTCATCTAGTTGTAAACTAGAGACTAGGGAGAGAGGAGAGGACAGAGCTAAGGAGGAGCCAAATCTGTCGGATCTTCCTCGACATTGTACTTCTATAGCATTTGGTTCATCTTGAGCAATCTCCAGGTTCTTCAACATTTATTTCTAAGTATTTTATTTACTAGATCTCCGCTCATGTTGAGTACTCTAGTTATCCTTGGTAATTAGAGAAGTAAACGCTAGTGTAGACGTGGCGTCTTGTTGATGCAAAAGTGAATCTGCAAACACAAAGGGCTAATACCCGAAATCGATATCCAAAGCGTGCCAGTCGATTTGACCTGTTAATCGACAAGGATGAAGATAGGAGCACTTTGGTCCTGACAACAGCGATACGCCCGGAAGTCACGGCCAAGAGGTACTCACGCAGAACTCGAGGATCGATGAAGATTGCACTTAGAGCAATGCAACTCGCCGAATCGATGACAACTCATAAAAAGGAAAAATATGCAAATTGACAAAGTCGCCGAAAAGTAGATGTAAATAAGAGTAAAAGCTGTCTTTTGATGTATTGATTGATCCCTTATTACATTGCCCTTTACTCTATATTTATACCCTGATCTATAGAAACATAACCAAGTATGACTAGGACACTAAATCCAAATCTAAGGAAAAAAACATGACTTTGATACAACTCAGACTCTACTAATCGTAAACAAGGAAATTAACTCCTATTTTATTCCATAGTCCGCCTTAATCACGATGGTATTCTCATCGACCTCCTTTTCAACGGCACAGCCCCTATTCCATCGGCAGCAGCCTTCGAGCTCCTTCCATCGGTACATTCCCTGTTCCATCGGCTGCAGTCTTCATACCTTCATCGGTACATCCCCTATCTCATCGGCAGCAGTCTCCAAACCCTCTTTCATCGGCATCGGCAATAACACCTTTAACCTCATCGGCAACATTTCGAATTAAATCCATACACTGTCACCACTCAAAAACAAACTTATTCTCCTTGGCTATCAATTTACACGGTAATCTTTCCTTTGTTGATTAGCCCTTCTTGATCATCTTGACACATGCTAAAAACGATGTCAACACATGCCCCCCAATTTCGGAGTATAAGATACTGATGCTCCGAAATTTGCTCCAACTGATGCTTGCTATCACCTATTTCTTTAACCCATTCTCCAAGCATAACATGATTTGTTACCAGATTCAATCAAATCTAGATCCAATCCATGTATTTCAATAAATATCGCATATTTTCCAACCTTCTTTGCCTTAACTACGGTTGAGATACCAAAATAACAATCCATTAGCAAAATCTTACCACAACGCATCATTTTTAGAACTGAAAAATCCCGTATCGAGATATCCTTCAAGTCATGATTACTTGCCGTCAAATCTTCTGCACCATCCCTTGATTGTCGTGCGAACAGTTACCATATCCAACTGAACCACCTCGATCCATCCGCATACGGCATAGAGATAAGTCAAAAATACCCCTACTCCAAATAACCTATAAATAGATTTCTCCGGGCTGTTCATCTTCTACCTTCAAACTCCATCCTTTGGCATTCTCACTCCGGCGGCAACCCTAACCAACGACCGCGCGTCCTCAACTCATCAGAGCCATCATCATCTTCAAGTTCCCAGCTCGTGCTCATCCGCTTGAAGCAATGGCTGTCAACTTCGACGTCCCTGCGGTTCGTTCTTCCTCTCATTACTTTTACTTTAACCTTTTCGGTTCCCTACGAGTTCTTACAGTCGACATCTTTCTTTCTCTTTCATTTTCTTGGTCCTCCAAACCTAGGAATGTAACACCCTAAAATTTGCTCTTTTCAAAATAGATGCAAAATAATTTAATTTTGTATTCTAGTGCTCATGAAAACATAGGAAAATAATATTTTTCACTAAATTGAAATTTATCATAAGGTTTAGCAACTTGTTGATGCATTCATGCTGATGCATTTGTGTTTTTGTATTGTTTAGTTTTGACCAAAGATCAAAATGAATTCAAGTTGTTCTTTCAAAATGCGTTTAGGTCGATTTTCCTTTCCCAATATACATATATTATTTTTCTACAATCAAATTCCTTGTTTCTCATCTGTCAATCAACCTCTACTAACTTCTAAGGAATTTTTCTGGCTTTTTATGTAGCTTGTTCCCACTTATCTGTGAGCATAATCTAATTTTTAGATGCTCTAAAATATTTTATCATGAGCTCCAAATACTTTATTTGGGTTCCTCATGTTCCATAATGTCTCTGGAAAATTTCCCCAAATTTTCAGAGTTTTCGGAGTATTTTTCGCGGCTTAAATAATAATTCTGGACTTTTCTGGAATTATTTTATCCATGAAAATAATTAATTCCGAAAATAATAAATCTCTCATTTGTTTTCCAACTCTCAAAGCCCATGTACAATAATCCTAATAAATCTCAAAGGCCCATGCATTTATTTACTAATGGGCTTAAATGATTATTTAGGCCTATTAGCGGAGGTGGATGGTGCAACGTCAATTAGCACCATATCGCTAGTTGACATGGAGGTGGAGAGTTTTTCTCCCTATATATACGTACCTACCCCATGGGCAAAGCACACCAAAAACTACCGTAGAGGAGCCCCTAGTTTGGGAAATCTCTCGTGTAGTAAATTATATTTTCTCCTCCTTCTCTTGTCGCCGTCCGACGAAGCCATCAGGCGTTCTACTCCAAGAAGAAGAAGAGGTATTTACTTGAATTCCACCGTCTAGATCACATTAAAAACCAGATTTTGATTTATTTTCGAAACTAGGTATTTACAAAACTACCACTATCTTGTTTAGGCCATATCTTCTACGTTTTAACTCCGATTTGACCCGTTCAAATTGCGTTAGTTTCGTATTTGCAAGCTCTACATGTTGGTAGTACTGTACAGTAGGTTTGGAAAATTTAATTTTCGAGTTTATATTAAAGTAATTATTTATCTATATAGGAAATCTTAGGAAATTCATAACTTTCACGTTTTAAATCCGAATTTCGTGATCTTTACGTCTGTGTGTTCATAGCAACGCGTAGAACATCTTTAAAACCTTTTCATACTTTGCTTCATATGTGTGGTGTACTGTTCTAATTTATTTCTATTGTTTGCTTCGTGTATGATTGAATGGATGCTTGTGTGGTGCTTTTATGATCTTGTCTAGTCGGTGAGCTATACGTGGTGATCAAGAAGCAGTTCATTGAGGTTTGGACTTGAAGAAGGATCTAAGTTAAGGCAAGTATAGCATGGGATCATCCTTGTTTCCTATTCACTTTTAATACACTTAATTCATGTGCATGTGTCTACCTTGTTACCACTAAGGATATCCTAGTTTTTGTATCTTGTACCTTGACACCCATGGGACATTGCATTGGGTAGTGATGCTAGTGCTCTTTTTAAATAACCATGATCTGTAACTTGACTAATGGTATATGCAATAAACGTTTAAAAGATGTTTTATGGCAACATGGCTCAAGGGGGCTAGAGCATTGGGTTGTTTTTATGGTGCTCTAGTTTCTCTCCATAAGGACTTATCTGTAAGCGAACATCCGGGACTTACAGTACAACTGTGAGGGCTATATGGCTCTGGCTTTAGTCAAGTATGAGGACCTTTTCTAGCTTGTTAGAGGTTACCCTTGTGGCGCAAATGGGGTAAAGCAGACTGTGGATCCCTGCGTGGTGTATCACACGGACTGACTTCTGAAACCTAGCGGTCCTAACTTGTTAGACGAACCTTAGAAAGGCTTCATAGTGAACCCTGCCTGCTCACCTTGGGAGTGTTTTGGGGATTGGCCGCCCCAGGCATATGGGTAATCACGACTCACAGTGAAAGTGTACAACCTCTGCAGAGTGTAAAACTGTTATAACAGCCGTGCTCACGGTCACGAGTGGCCTTGGACCCTTACAGAATAAATGATGATACTAATGACAATGATAATACTGATGATATTGATGCTCAATAATGATTATTGTTTCTTGCTATACATTATTCTCGTTTACATGATCATGAGGTTATTTGGGCTTATGGAAAACTTGTTGCTACTCAAATGCTAAAAAGATGACTCACTAAAAGCTATTGCAGTAAACCCGTGTCAAACCTTTTGAGCTTCATGAACCCCATGATATATTTGCTGAGTTCGACATGGACTCACTCTTGCTATTTCCCACACCTCAGGATAGTCTCTGGAGTTAATAGGCTTGTGATCAACCAGTTAGTTTGTTCCTGGAGTGAAGTCTACACCCGGTGTTCGGAGTTGTCTTTCCGCTATGTTGCTCTCTAAGGTATATTTTATACTATTGAGTTATGTATATTAAGCATTTGCCTCTTGGTATTACACTTATCTGTGGCTATATGTGAGATTTGACTCCTTTATTTCACATATAGTACATATCTGGTTTTGTTCTTAAAACTGGGTGTGACAGAGTGGTATCAGAGCAATGCTGACTGTAGGACGCAAGCCTAATTAGAAATTGGTCGTCTTAAGGTTTTAAAATTGCTATAACTTCCTTGGTCTATAAACCTTGATATTTCTTCTCCACTATATCCCCACCCTTGATATTCATCTTCTCCATGATGCTTATTTTAAGCCTTTGATCTCATCTACACTCCTTGATTTGATATGCTTTTTAGAACCATTCCTCACCCCCTTCTTGCGAAATTGAAAGAGGAGCTTTAGGATCTTTACCATGAAGAGAACGATAGTATCGCAAGTTGAGTCAATGATTGTTTTATGCACCTTTATTGCTTGTTGAATTATAATTATGCTTTTGCTTGATTTGGAGCTTTGTAATGATTGCAATGAATTTGTGGATCCCACAATTTCATTTAGTTTATAGGCCTAAGGTATAAGGATTAATGAAATAAATAGTCGGGTTGGTTTTGTTGTTTCTGCCTTATCCTGTCTTTTCGAAGCAGTTTGTCTTCTTCAGCTTATGCCTCTGTTCTTGGATGACCACAAATCATGGAAATTTTCTGGACAATAGTAGACTTCAACATGTTTTCTCTGACCGTAAGAATCACCCTCATAGCTATTCTGGTTTGGGAGTTATGAAAATCACAAAATGATAAATCGTGTTGTCTGAAACCTGGAATAGAATCTGTTATGTGTTGTTTTCGGTCAAGTTAGCTGCAGAATCTGGAAAGGTGTTATATAATTAAGTTGTAGAGAATTTGATAAGCTTTACAACGGTATAAGGTGCAACTTAATTGGATTAACAGAACTGGAGATATGGATGTTTTACTGTGCTGCTGTTTTTTTCTGCTCGCGAGGAATTTCAAAGTACTTGTTCTTGTTTAGGCATATAAGTTTTTATTGGAGATCAGAAGGTCATCATGATAGTAAACTCACTTAGAAGAAGGTTCAGGCTACTCTTTTATCCCCCTAGTTTCTCTTTTCTTAAGGGGGTAGCCAAGTTGAAGAAGATGCAAGATGGAGATCTCATACATTCTAGTTCTTCACTTGAAAGGATTGGTTAACCCCATGGTTGAGAAGTCAACATCAAGCGTAGGTATCCTCAACTCAAGATTGATAATTGTTGGATCGTCTACAAGGAGCTTGAGTAATCATCAGGGTTGGTCTTCGCTTTGAGCTATCATCAATTGGGAGTGTAACCTTCAATATACCCAAGACAAGATGGCCCTGATGGCATAGGAAGGAGATATTGGACACCTGCAATTGGTTCTATGAAGACTCAGAAGACCTCAATGTTACACCAAGCATGATAAGTAAGCTTTGATTCTTGGATAGGTTTATCTCTAATGGTGGAATTATGGAGAAGAACACGAGAATTGATGCGCTGAGTTGGAACTCATTCAAGGATGCAGGTATGACTCAGAGTTTCCTTGAAATAATAAGATTCTATCAGAGTTTTATTGGAGGCATTATAAAGATGGGCATGAGAATTTCCTCTATAATGCATCTGATCAAGACTTGGGATATGATGTGCTCTATGCAAAAAGAGTAGTAGCTTATGCATTAAGTCAACTAAGTAAGTTGGACCACCTGACACATGATATGGAGACATCCAGTGTGGAACATGAGACACTATCTTCTTGGATATAAGAGAGATATCTACATGGAACATAAGAGTCTAGAAGGCATTTACACTAAGTTGGGGTTGAGTTAGTGACATTATCATTGGATTAGAATCGATTTTGACTTGGAAGTGTGCTATCGCTTGGAGAAGTATAAGTCGATGTCGATGCCCTTGGCAAGGGAGAGTTATGCTAAGAAGATTTGGATGACACCAGGGACTAAGCATTGTTCTTAAGCGTTTAACAACTTAACCTGAACATGAATGGACATATATTTTCAAGATTGGTGATAGAACCTACTTTGGCAAAGAAAGTAAGGAGACTATGTTGGAACGTGAATGTATGAAGTAGGAGGTCTGATAGTATGGATTAAAAAGGATATAGCTAATCATCGTGAAGAGTTATTGCATTGTAGTTTGGATCAATGGGGACAAGAGTTTATCATACAAAGTGATCACAAGGTTGTCTTTATGAGAAGTGTAAAGGGTTTTGATGTGAAGAGCAAGCCAGCACCCCACCGCAACGGTTCATTTAAGGTTGCTAACCAGGAAAACGAGGAGTGGCCTGACAGTTGAAAGTTACCTAAGAATTGGTTTAGAGTTACCTCCGGGCTGTGAGGAATACCCGTCAAAATCTTGGAAATATTGAGCCAGTTACCGGAGTAAGATTATCAAGGTATGTAGAAACAATGGAGTGGCACTAAGATGATGAGGCTGCTTGATCAAGTGAAGAAGATCTATAGTCAAAGTTTTCATCTCTTCGATCACCGTCTTTCGAATCTCGGGACGAGATTCATCTTAAGGGGGGTAGAATTGTAACACCCTAAAATTTGCTCTTTTCAAAATAGATGCAAAATAATTTAATTTTGTATTCTAGTGCTCATGAAAACATAGGAAAATAATATTTTTCACTAAATTGAAATTTATCATAAGGTTTAGCAACTTGTTGATGCATTCATGCTGATGCATTTGTGTTTTTGTATTGTTTAGTTTTGACCAAAGATCAAAATGAATTCAAGTTGTTCTTTCAAAATGCGTTTAGGTCGATTTTCCTTTCCCAATATACATATATTATTTTTCTACAATCAAATTCCTTGTTTCTCATCTGTCAATCAACCTCTACTAACTTCTAAGGAATTTTTCTGGCTTTTTATGTAGCTTGTTCCCACTTATCTGTGAGCATAATCTAATTTTTAGATGCTCTAAAATATTTTATCATGAGCTCCAAATACTTTATTTGGGTTCCTCATGTTCCATAATGTCTCTGGAAAATTTCCCCAAATTTTCAGAGTTTTCGGAGTATTTTTCGCGGCTTAAATAATAATTCTGGACTTTTCTGGAATTATTTTATCCATGAAAATAATTAATTCCGAAAATAATAAATCTCTCATTTGTTTTCCAACTCTCAAAGCCCATGTACAATAATCCTAATAAATCTCAAAGGCCCATGCATTTATTTACTAATGGGCTTAAATGATTATTTAGGCCTATTAGCGGAGGTGGATGGTGCAACGTCAATTAGCACCATATCGCTAGTTGACATGGAGGTGGAGAGTTTTTCTCCCTATATATACGTACCTACCCCATGGGCAAAGCACACCAAAAACTACCGTAGAGGAGCCCCTAGTTTGGGAAATCTCTCGTGTAGTAAATTATATTTTCTCCTCCTTCTCTTGTCGCCGTCCGACGAAGCCATCAGGCGTTCTACTCCAAGAAGAAGAAGAGGTATTTACTTGAATTCCACCGTCTAGATCACATTAAAAACCAGATTTTGATTTATTTTCGAAACTAGGTATTTACAAAACTACCACTATCTTGTTTAGGCCATATCTTCTACGTTTTAACTCCGATTTGACCCGTTCAAATTGCGTTAGTTTCGTATTTGCAAGCTCTACATGTTGGTAGTACTGTACAGTAGGTTTGGAAAATTTAATTTTCGAGTTTATATTAAAGTAATTATTTATCTATATAGGAAATCTTAGGAAATTCATAACTTTCACGTTTTAAATCCGAATTTCGTGATCTTTACGTCTGTGTGTTCATAGCAACGCGTAGAACATCTTTAAAACCTTTTCATACTTTGCTTCATATGTGTGGTGTACTGTTCTAATTTATTTCTATTGTTTGCTTCGTGTATGATTGAATGGATGCTTGTGTGGTGCTTTTATGATCTTGTCTAGTCGGTGAGCTATACGTGGTGATCAAGAAGCAGTTCATTGAGGTTTGGACTTGAAGAAGGATCTAAGTTAAGGCAAGTATAGCATGGGATCATCCTTGTTTCCTATTCACTTTTAATACACTTAATTCATGTGCATGTGTCTACCTTGTTACCACTAAGGATATCCTAGTTTTTGTATCTTGTACCTTGACACCCATGGGACATTGCATTGGGTAGTGATGCTAGTGCTCTTTTTAAATAACCATGATCTGTAACTTGACTAATGGTATATGCAATAAACGTTTAAAAGATGTTTTATGGCAACATGGCTCAAGGGGGCTAGAGCATTGGGTTGTTTTTATGGTGCTCTAGTTTCTCTCCATAAGGACTTATCTGTAAGCGAACATCCGGGACTTACAGTACAACTGTGAGGGCTATATGGCTCTGGCTTTAGTCAAGTATGAGGACCTTTTCTAGCTTGTTAGAGGTTACCCTTGTGGCGCAAATGGGGTAAAGCAGACTGTGGATCCCTGCGTGGTGTATCACATGGACTGACTTCTGAAACCTAGCGGTCCTAACTTGTTAGACGAACCTTAGAAAGGCTTCATAGTGAACCCTGCCTGCTCACCTTGGGAGTGTTTTGGGGATTGGCCGCCCCAGGCATATGGGTAATCACGACTCACAGTGAAAGTGTACAACCTCTGCAGAGTGTAAAACTGTTATAACAGCCGTGCTCACGGTCACGAGTGGCCTTGGACCCTTACAGAATAAATGATGATACTAATGACAATGATAATACTGATGATATTGATGCTCAATAATGATTATTGTTTCTTGCTATACATTATTCTCGTTTACATGATCATGAGGTTATTTGGGCTTATGGAAAACTTGTTGCTACTCAAATGCTAAAAAGATGACTCACTAAAAGCTATTGCAGTAAACCCGTGTCAAACCTTTTGAGCTTCATGAACCCCATGATATATTTGCTGAGTTCGACATGGACTCACTCTTGCTATTTCCCACACCTCAGGATAGTCTCTGGAGTTAATAGGCTTGTGATCAACCAGTTAGTTTGTTCCTGGAGTGAAGTCTACACCCGGTGTTCGGAGTTGTCTTTCCGCTATGTTGCTCTCTAAGGTATATTTTATACTATTGAGTTATGTATATTAAGCATTTGCCTCTTGGTATTACACTTATCTGTGGCTATATGTGAGATTTGACTCCTTTATTTCACATATAGTACATATCTGGTTTTGTTCTTAAAACTGGGTGTGACAAGGAACTTCGCAACACACTGGTGATTCCAACCCATCAACCTCCCCTCCATTGCCTAGGTCCGATGGGCGACCCAGATCCAACTGACTTGATTAATGTAGAGGCAAATCGTATTCCCTTCAAATCCCAAAATTTCTCTTTGAATCTGTGGAAAGACACGTTCCGTTCTTGGCCCAAACCCACCAAAGGGTGGAAAAACTAGTTCTTAAGGGTCAACAGATCAATGCAAGTGTTTTGGGCAGAACGGAAGATAGATCAGTGTATCAGGCTATCCATTGCCGATATGCAAAAGAATGAATCCATGATGATAGCTGCTGCTCAGTTTTGGTCTGACACCACCAACACCTTCATGTTCGGTCATGGCCCATGTGCCCCTACTCTTGCCGATGTATACATGCTCACAGGCTTAGACATCTCAACTGTCGATGAAGGCCATATTTTCGGCAGAAAAGCTGAATACAGAGTAACTACACGCAACATCGGCGGCTGGACGGGATATATCCATGAGTACCAAAAGACTAGCACCGTCAATCAAAGGGAACATGCCACATTCCTGAACATGTGGCTGGAAAAGTTTATTTTCTACGGCCGATCGGTAGGACCAACTAACGCTTTCCTCCCAGCAGCAGAACTCTTAGCCAACGGTGTCAGATTCCCACTTGGCCGATATCTCCTGAGCTCAACCTACCACCTTCTCCACCAAGTGTCTCAGAAGCTTATACTTGGCGAACCCATCGGCAATCTGGGAGGCCCATGGTGGTTTGTTAATATGTGGTTAAACGCTCACATGCACAAGCGTTTACAGTGGGATCTCTTTGCTCAGGAATTCCCACGAGAGATTCCCGAAGAGTACGTCCTTAGGGATGACGAATCGGCAACACGCTCTCCTCTCAACTTCGGTGAAGCAATCATCGTCCTTCCCGGAACAGAAGCCAATGAGGACCAAATCGGCAGATTTTTTCAAACTTTCTACCACGGCCTCCCTCGTGACCTCAGGGCTTGGGTGCCTTATATTGATGAGGATAACAAGTTCCCTCTCCTCTTCAATTTCGCCGATAGTGATCTGAACCAAGACAATGATCTCATGATGGCCATTATCACCCCCAGAGCAATCCCAGTCAATACATTTGGTAGCGGGAAAGCCTCCCATATTACTTATGAATTCTACAATCCATCAGCAGTATCTCGCCAGCTGGCCTTTGGGCAATTGCCCATCAAATTATGCTATGCCGATGTGATCAGGCCCAAAGAAATCATTACTACTGGAACTGAATGGAGCAGGATAGTAAGACTTGCTCCCGATGCTGATATTTCAAATGTCGATCTCTCCGCCTGGTCACCAGCATCTTTTATAACAGAGTCATATAAGCAATGGTGGCAGGAGTGGAAAGAACAGCTGTTTTCAATGTCTATTCACACATATCGGCATTTGATCGACCCCGATTATGCTATTCCTGACAATGCAGTAAGTTCCTTTTAACTTTTGCCCTTTTCCTTCCTTTTATTATGTACATCGGTAGCTAACCTTCCTTGAAACAGGCTGATGATCCAGTTCTACCAACAAGCAAAAGTGGAAAACCCTTCAACCTCCATCCAGCCTCTCCAGTCTCAGCAATCGGCTACAACGCCCCCACCTTAGAAGCCTTGACCTTCCAAAGGGCTCGCACCAAAACCATCACTTCCAGACCAAGACTGGGAACATCCAGGGCTTCTCCAAAGGCTGCTGCTTCAAGCCTGATCAAGGCTTTTAAGGTAATAATCTTGCTTACTCTGTTTTCTACCGATACACTTCATATTAACACACAACTATCAGGGTGTACAAGCTGCAGCTGGATCATCATCGGCATCTTTACCAAGCACCGCAACTTCTACCCCTCCTTCAGAGGTATTCCCTTATTTTTACATTTTTCTCTATTAAATATCCAATCTTATACCCGTTTTTGCAGCAACAAACGGGCACATCGGTAAGCACACCAAGCATGCAGGCTCCCCAACCAACAGATGTTGATGCCCCCCAGCCAGTTGTTGTTGAAGCACAAACAAAGCGTAAAGCTTTGACCGATGCTGAGGCTCAACAGAAACGACAGAAACCTACACCAGCCCCTGCGTCTGCTCCAACACCCGTCGATCAGCCCTCTGAACAAACTGCTCCTGCCCAAGATACATCATCGGTAATTATACCTCAAGAGCCGACTACCGATGCGATCATAGAAGACATTCCATCGGCATCTTCTGCCGATCCTTCATATGACCCTTTACAAGCCGCTCCCTCAAGCCAAGCTCAAGAAATCGCCCTGAAGTAGGTAAACCAATCAATTACTTGGTTTATTATATCCCCAAATATCATAAACAGGATTTCTAATTTTCTTTATTTCATAGGAACAAGACTCTCCCGATAGCTTATTCTCTTTTGCTATCGTGTTTCTGATGACGACGGAGAAGAAGCGAGTTCCTCCCTAGCGTTGGGAACAATATCGTCAGACACCTATGGCAAGCTAGAAACCCTCCTAAATCTGCTGTAGCAAGACACTGCCCAATTGGTGATCGACTTGGATCCTGCGAGGTCTATCTTCAAAACGATCCGCGGCCAAGTCCCTGCTAATGTTGAAGAAATCATCTTTCCAGCAGTCCATCTGGAGAGCAGACAACTTCAATATCAAAGGGCCGTTCATCGTATTGCTGACAGAGTAGCTCAGTCTCAACTTAAAGAAGAAATGCTACAGCTGAAGCAGTCTGCTGACGAGAAGCACAAGAATATCAACAATTTGCAAGCCTCTAGTGCCGATATTAGACAGAAAATCTCAGATCTATCGGCAAGGAAAGCAGCCCTGCTAGCTAAACTAGAAAAGGTTGAGACAGCTCTGACTCAAGCTAAACAAGAAGAAGACCAGCTTCCTGATGCCATCAAGGCCCTTCAACAGGAACGAGATGCTCAAGCTCGCAAGGCCTTGGCTTTGAAAAAGAAAATCAAGCCTGTGGAAGGGAGTGCCGATGAAGACGCCAAAGAATTACAAGAAGCCGATGAAATTCGCCTGCGTGCGATATCAGCCATCCAGGCTTTGTTAAATTAGCGCATCGGCACAATTGATACTTTGTTTTAACTCCGGCCGATAGGATTGTTATTGGCAACTATACTCTTATGCATCTATCCAGATACTAGGGTAATATTTCTTTAAATATTTTCCATTTAACGCTCTGGGAAATACAACTCCTTCAAGAGTTTCAAGAATATACGCATTACCAGGAACAAACTGATTTATCCGATATGGACCTTCCCAATTAGGAGACCATTTGCCAAACTTAGAACTTTTAGTCCCAATTGGTAAAATCAATTTCCAGACCAATTCACCATCGACAAATTCCTTTATCTTCACTTTCTTGTCATACCATCTAGCTACTCTTTTCTTATTCTCCTCGATGCTAACCAAAGCTTTTAACCGATGACCTGCTACATCTTCCAATTCATCTTTCATAAGAATATCATAATCATCGGCTGTCAGTTGATCCTGAAAGCGCATTCGCCTAGAGCCAATCTTAATCTCCCAAGGTAATACCGCATCGTGTCCATACACCAATTGAGATACCTTGGTTGCACCATGACATGCCATCCGATATGACCACAAAGCTTCATTTAATATTGTATGCCACTTTTTAGGATACTCTTTGATCTTGCGCTTAATAAGTTTGATAATTCCCTTATTAGATGCTTCAGCCTGGCCATTAGCTTGGGCATAATACGGTGAAGAATTCAAAACTTTAATTCCCATACTTATAGAAAACTCATCAAATTCACCTGATGTAAACATAGTGCCCTGATCGGTAGTGATGTTTTGAGGGATGCCAAATCGGTAAACAATATGCTCCTTCACAAAATCAACCATGTTAGCCGATGTCACCTTTTTCAAAGGAATTGCTTCAACCCACTTTGTGAAATAACCGGTAGCAACCAGAATAAACTTATGCCCTTTACTCGATGGTGGATAAATCTGACCGATGAGATCAATAGCCCAACCCCTAAACGGCCAAGGTTTAATTATGGGGTTCATAGCCGATGCGGGTGCTCTTTGAATATTACCGAATTTTTGACATTCCTGACATCCTTTAAAATATTTAAAACAATCCTCAAGAATAGCCGGCCAATAATATCCATTTCTTCTGATCATCCATTTCATCTTGAATGCTGACTGATGAGCCCCACATACTCCTTCATGAATTTCACTCATCAGGCTTTTTGATTCCTCTATGCTAACACACCTGAGTAAAACTCCATCTATGGTACGGTAATACAATTCATCATTGAGGAGAACATACTTTGTCACTTGGAACCTTATGCGTCTTTCAACCTTTTTAGATGGATTATTTAAATAATCAATGATTTCCTTTCTCCAGTCATCGGCATCAACCACCGATGTCAATGCTTCTTGAACAGGTTGATATCCTGAAGCATGCTGAGCCAATCGGTTAGCCTCTTCATTATACATCCGGGAAATATGCTCCAGATGAAAACTCCTAAACCCTTTTAACAATTCCAAACACTTTTCATGATATGAAATTAGAATTTCACTTCGGCATTCATAAACCCCAATCAACCGATTTATAACTAGCATAGAATCACCAAAGACTTCAACAGCATCAGCCTGTACTTCTTTAAGCAATTCTAATCCTTTTATCAGGGCTTGGTACTCAGCTTGATTGTTTGTCGATGTGGCGACGATCGGCAATGAGAATTCATACTTCTTCCCCTGAGGGGAAATCAACACGATGCCGATGCCTGCCCCTTCACCACAAGTAGACCCATCAAAGAAAAGTGTCCATGGAGCAACTTCCAGAGAATCCACCGTGTTGCAATGTTGAGTAACAAAATCGGCCATAACCTGTCCTTTAACTGCCTTAGCCGATTCATAACGTAGGTCAAATTCTGATAACGCTAAAATCTATTTACCAATCCTACCATTTAATATCGGCATAGATAGCATATATTTGACCACATCATCTTTGCTTACGACAGTACATTCAGCCGATAGTAAATAATGCCTCAACTTATTACAGGAGAAATATAAACATAAGCATAATTTCTCAATGGCTGAATACCTGGTTTCAGCATCTATTAACCGTCTGCTCAAATAATAGATAACACGCTCCTTCCCTTCAAATTCTTGAATAAGAGCTGAACCGATAACAGTATCTTCAGTTGATAAATACAATCTGAAAGGTTTTCCATGCTGGGGTGGAACTAACACTGGAGGATTTGTTAAATAACTCTTAATCTGATCCAAAGCCAATTGCTGTTCATCCCCCCACTTAAACTCCTGATCGGCTTTCAATTTCAATAATGGACTAAAAGCCTTGATCTTGCCTGACAGATTAGATATAAACCTTCTGATGAAATTAATCTTACCGATCAAGGATTGTAATTCAGTTTTATCGGCAGGAGCAACAACCTTGTTGATTGCCTCAATAGATTTTCTACTAATTTCAATGCCCCGCTGATGCACCATAAAACCCAAGAATTGTCCTACCGATACACCAAATGCACATTTATTGGGATTCATCTTTAATCCATGTTTTCTTATGCACTCCAGTATCTTCCGTAGATCGGTTAGATGCTTTGTGATGTCTCCAGACTTAATCACTATGTCATCAATGTAGATTTCTACCAACGTGTCGATACATTCATGGAAAATAAAGTTCATAGCTCTTTGATAAGTAGCACCGGCATTTTTCAAACCAAATGTCATAACTATCCACTCAAATAATCCCACATGACCTGGACACCTAAAAGCAGTCTTGGAAATATCTTCTTTAGCCATGAATATTTGGTTATAACCCGCATTTCCATCCATGAAACTAATAATCTGATGCCCTGCTGCAGCATCAATCAACAAATCAGCAATCGGCATTGGGTAACCATCCATCGGTGTGGCCTTATTAAGATTCCTACATTATATTGCTTGTCATTTTTATATCTTGAGTTGTGTTGCTCCAAATGATGTGAAATGTTTAAGGTAGGCTTGTCATGCTATGGATGTACTATGGTATAAATTTCATGGTCATTGCTTAGTGTATGATCAAGTTATTGATTTAACTTATTTATGGCTTGATAAATATCTTATAAATAATATAGAAATGATAAAATGGAAAATGTTGTTCCATTACCTTAGTATGATGTTTCTCTATCATATTGATTCATCCTATGGCCATGTGTTCATAGAAAATATGGAGTTTTAGGTTTAACTTGCTCTCACATGATTTATTGCTATAGCCATTTGTCTTTTTCATAGAGGTTGATCTACATGTCCAAATGATTTCAAATTTGGAAAGTAGACTTTTGAGAGGATATGTAGGCCACTACAATCTTGGTAGAAATTATTGTGCATCTTTGGTAGGTGTTCATAATTCCACCTAATTATCTAAATAAATTAAGGAAATGTATTAAAAGAATTTATTTAGGAATGGACACTATGTTTTCTGGTGTTCATTAGTCATGTGTTACATGTTGTTGTCCAATTATATGTTTGAAAGATAAGTTAATAATTATTTCTTGCAAATAAAGTTTCTGGACAGATCTGTAAACTTGGCAAAGTTCTTCATGATAATGTGCCTTGTTGTGAAACTTGTTTATACAAAAGTTGTAGATAATTTATATATCTATCTGTTGTTAAAATTTGGTGGTATTTGGCCATGTGGTTTAGGAGTTATAGCTGTTTAAAGTTGGGTTACAGAATTGCTTGCTCTCTGTCTTGTTAGACTAGTTTCTATGTTTGTGTAAATTCGACATGTTAAAACTTTGGAATCATGCTATGATGATTATAAATGAAATGTATAGAATTTCATAAGCTTTCTAGAATGTCTTATTGCATATCATTTGGATTTGTAGATCTCCAGTTATGAGTAAATTACTCAGCTACTGTTCTGATGTCCAGAAAGTGGCAGATTCTAGTTTTAGTGCTTTGATTCACTTTGCCATGCTTGTGTGTTGAAGTGTGACTCACATCCTTGATGGTACTTTGGTGGGTACCCTATGATCTTATGAGACTTTGTTTCTTGATTGATGTGTTTGTCATCTTCTATGTTATGCCTTAATGAGGATTAAGTTAATTAGCTTTAGGTGATTATGTGAACCTTGGTATGCTTGCATAATTACCTTGTTTATTTCACTTCTATGCACTCATACATATGCATTGTTGCACCTCATTTAGGTATGTTAGCTGAAGCACGTGAACGACCTTAGGTGGAGCCAAACCCAAAGATGGAGTTGGTGGATCCATCCCGAAGATAGAAGGACCGGACAAGTGATAGATTGGAGGATGCTCGCCAAGTGAATTCATCTGACATACTCTAACTTGAGTCGGACCCCAAGCAAGCCCAGGAGCATTATAAGCCTCCTACCTTCAAAGCAATTAATTCTATATATGTTATAAGTATTGTTGCATTAAGTGGTAGGAGTTGGTTGGAAACCCTTGCAGCAATATATCATTCCTTGTTTAGATATATGAATCCTTGAATCCTACATAGACTAGGATCGAGTAGATGCTTAGCCCTGCTTTAAGCGGTAGAAGTCAGGTGATTTGCTATCACCTGCGAGATATAGTGATATTCATATATGGCACAGTTGGCTATATTTGCTATCGTGGAATGGAACCATGTGTTAATAAAATAAAATGAGACCGGGCGGGATGACGATAGTGAAGCAACAAGGAATGGAGGTCTTGGGTGTGGATCTATCCCCGTCTGAGTCGTTTAAGGACCAATTTGCTGTACGTCCTTGAGTCATGTTGAACGCAGTCTAACACTTAGTTGGCCGGATAAGTCGTTCCGACCACGAAGCCGAGTAATACAGTTCAGGCCGGGAATCGAATGGTAGGTCGCATCTTGGAGGAGAGTAAGGATGTGCTTGGGGACATTGGCGTGAGACCAAGGGGGATTAGAGTCCCTAGCACCTGGCAGAGTGTCGCCCTTGGGGACACGACATCAGTCGAACCCGCGGCTTCTGAACTGTACCAAAGGTGACCTAAGCAGCCCTCGCCAGGCGTGACTCGGTGAGTGTTAGAAATACCCCTCCAGCTGGATAGGAATTCGATTCGAATCACCGTCGCTCCCGGTTAGTGAGCACTTGACTTGAGCAGCGGCAACGTAGATTCAATTAAATTGAACGGATGGTTAATGAGATGACGATGTATATGTTGCCTCAATTTTATACTTGCTATGGTTAATATTGTTTGCTCCTAATCAAGTGAGTGCTCTAGTATAGGTGCTAATATAGATGACAGGTAATGATAATTAACTTGATGCTTAAGCATTAATGATTAATCATCTATATTAAACTTTTATGCAAAATGTTGTCAAGCTAGCCCCACTTTATATCAGCCTTGCATGATCCTTGGTGTCACTTTATTTCTGGTTTTTGATGGGTAAGTCTAGCTGAGTACCTTCTTGTACTCAGGGTTTTATATCCCCACTTATTGCAGGTTATGATGTATCATGGCGACAGCAAGAGTTGGTTGGCTCCTACCGTAGAGTCGGAGTTTGATCATGGGCATGATCCTTCTGAGTTATCTTCTCTCTAATGCTTTTGTTGGGAAGACAACCTTGGTACTGGCATGTATTTGAAATAAGATTAATGTTAGTTTCAAATTACTTTGCTTCCGCTACTTTTCAGTTTTAGTTGTAATAACTATGTTGAACTCCGATGTATATTGAACTACTTGTGAAATGGTTGTAACATGTGACTTGTTATGTTGAATCACTACGATCTTGGCTGGTATGTTGGTTGGTTTGAAATCCCTCGTGATTTCATTGGACTACCGGAGTTATATGGGCTCAAGTGTGAGAATTTAATCACTTCGGTGATTGTTTTTGTACTTGTGCTCTTATAATTTAGACGGTTCTGTTACAACTGGTATCGGAGCAAGATTCAACATTAAACTTGTTGTATGTGTATTTAAAACAAAGGTTTTGTTTTATAAAATTAGTTTTATCAACTTATAGCTATATATAGGTTTGTGAAATCTGAATTCTAAACCTAATATGCGAGTGGTCAATTTCCTTATTGCCCATATAAGGATTATTAGGTGGCTTATATAAGTACTAACTTGGGGGTTTTTCATTTATGCAGCTACGCCCAGGCCAAGGTATGTATGTGTGATGACTCTCCCACACTATGCTAACGGTGTGTTAGATTAGAGGTAGCCTTCATATATGAAATAGCCATATATCTTGCTAGTTTACTTTTATGCAACGTCGCACCTACGCTCAAGTAATTGTGAGTTGTGAGAGCATGACCGTCCAACCCTCGGTCTAGGGGAGAGCTAGTTTTGGTTACTGGATTATTTACATGTTATACACATGTAAATATGAAGGTACTTAATTGTGGGAGATTGATGATTCGGGTAGTTTTGGTGCTACATGTATATATACGAGGGTATATGTATATGGGAGTACTTAGAATTTTACTTTCCTGCTTTCATTGTGTGCTATATTGGGGAATTGTTGGGCTGCAATGAAACTTTTCTGCAGGTACGCTAACCACGAATGCGTAAGTCGAATGTAGCTATCGACTAGATATATATTGAGAGAGTGCGTGTTATGCCACCGACATAGAACGTGATCGCTACCTTTGGTTGGCAATCTTGTGAGGACGAATAAGACGAAGCATGCATCTTCATGATTGTTGCTTTATGCATAGCTATGCTCCTCTCACCCTTGTTCAAATGATAAGTAACTTGTGATCAATGTGTTACACTATCTTTCTTGCGTGGAGTTAGACATGAATGTCTTGTTCAATGTGGCTCGAATAGAAAGTACTTGGGGAAAGTGTGTGCTTAGCCTTGCTAGACATAAGTGTGGTTACATGCTTGAACCTGTAAATGTCCTCTAGTTAGCTAAGTAGTGGATATGTTGTTCATACAAGCGTTTGCAAATGCTTTAGACCTCACTTAAGTAATTGTGATTCTCATGAATGAATGAAATTGGTGTTGGCCTAAGGTAACAATATTTAGAGCTACTAGAATAACATGTTTGTGTGCTCTCTTGTTAAGTAGAACAAAGGCAAGCTTTGCTTTGCTTGTTGAACGTTGACTGCTAGAACAGTTTCTGTTGTAGTGATGCTTTCGTAGTCCTAATGGTGTTTTCTGTAGTTATGGAGAATACCAAAGTTGTAGCTAACTTACTTATCTAGCTTGTCCTAAAATCTCATGACCCTAGGTCTTATGGTTTGAGAGTTATGAATTTTAGAAGTTTACTGTCAGGTTTTGCTTATGCTCTGAATAGATCTGAATGTTTGGTTTGTTTGACCTGTGTGCATATAGAATCATGTCTTGGAGATAATAGAAGAAGTGTAGTACTTTTTCTAAGCTTTCCAAGATGTCCAATAGCACTAAATTTGGTGGTCTAACTCTCTAGTTATGAGCATGCAAAGTGGAATGACAGAATCTGTCCAAATCTGGGCAGAGATGTCTTCTTTGTCTTGTTGGCCTTGTTAGATATAGAATCATCTTAATATGATAATAATAAAGTTGTAGACAACTTAATAATCTTTATATAAAGTTAAGGCTCAGCCTTTTTGGGCCTCTAGAACTCCAGTTATGCATTTTTGAAGTTCTTGTTAGTTTTCTATCCATATTGGTACAGATCTGAAACATTAGCAATTTTGGTCATATTAATCTATGAATTAGTTTTTGGTATGAATAACTAAAGTGTCGTCATCTTCCTAAGCTTTCTAGAAATTCTAGGGTCATCTTTGTGGGATGTCGACAACCTCAGTTATAGTTGAAACAAGTAACCACAGTGCTGCTGTCCAGATTCTATGCCCATGCTAAGTTAGCCACCTTAGCTAGCGTTTGTTTTTGGGCTAAACTTGTAGTAGTTCTTGCTTTAGATAAAGCCTATTATGGGTGAGCTCGATGGTTAGTAATGATTGCTGTGTGTGAGCTTTTTGCGTGGTAATAGTTGCTTGAGTTCATTTGTTTAAGCTTCTTCATGTGTTTGCTTGAAGTTATGATGCGTGTATGCATGCTTGTTATCTAATTAGTGCTATAGTTGTCATCTCATTGTCCTCGGTGAGTATACAAGTGTCAAATAGCTTTATCTTAGAGCAATACTCGAGTTACGCGAAACGATCTCTTGGTGTCGTCTCCAATTAGATTATTTTCCTTATGAGCCTAAGCTTGTAGCCATGGTTGCTTGCTTTGAATGTTTGTGCACCATGCCTTTGCTTGATATCTAAGCCTGAGCCTGAACCCTTAAATATTCGCGTATACCATGGTTGTCCTGCACCGTACATGAATACCTTTGTTTGATCTACCAACCAAGATAGATTCTCGTAACGGCTTCCTTTTGGCCATAGTTGTTCTTTGCCAAGTTGTGGACATCATACCTAAATCCATGTTGGACCTCCCGATTGTCTCTCCCAAAGGTTAGCTAGTGTGACGCAACGTCTCTTTGCTGTGGCCTCAAAATCGTTTGTTTGCAAAATTCGTGTATCTACCTTAGCGACTCAATCTTTGATTGACATACCGGTTTTCGCCTTGAAATTTGCTTAATTCGTCTCCAACCTTCCCAAGTCTCGGGATATTTATCAGTCTTGATCTCATGTTGTTGCCCAACATGAATGAATCTCCTTTTAATCTTTTATCTGGAACTCGCCTCGGTAGACGCAAGTCATGAATAGAGTTTAAGCAAGAGTCCATTGCTCAGTTGTCTTTAGGAATTGAGCTATGTTCCCTTGTGGTGTGTGTTAATTTTTGGATCATCTCCTCGTTGATTCTAAACCTTGTGACTACCTTTACTTGCTATCCCTCCTTGGTATGGTGCTTGTTCGGACAACCCAATCAGTGACAATTGAAATTCCTCATCGGGTGTATGTTCAGTAATGGTGTTATGAGTAGCAACTAATGGTGCCGCGACAAAACCAAGAGCCTCCTGTGGGCGGCCGACACAAGGTTGTGCTACTTGGCACGCGCTGGTATCATGGTTTCTAGTCATGATCCATTACAGAACAACATCAATGTGTTATTCTCAGGTGAACTTTTCCTTGGTTATCTCCACATATCGTATCGTAAGATCCATATCATAGACCGAAAGTAGTGGAGTTTCCTTCTGAAGTTGCTAAGAGGATAACCTTTGAAGAACCGGTCACTGACATAAACCTTAACAGACTACAATAGGTGGTAGACAAGTGACTCTACTTAGTTGTCCCAGTATTGACGAACATCATCTTGTAAGCAAGTATCTCATCTCTATTGGATAAAAAGGACCCACAACACTTAATGTTGGACACGTTATCTATGGGATTAGAATCGATTGTCGCATTGTGCATATGACCGGAGCTATCCAAGTCGCAATCTTGGGTGCATAATGACCATACAATCGAAATCAACCATCTCTAGAATAACTTCGTATTTGCTAACTTCAATGGCAACCATCTGTTCTGCATCAACCACAGTTGTTGTGGTCAAGAGTGAAGATTTGGAACTTTTTAGTGTTGAGAGACAATTGATTAGTTACCAATAGGAAGGTTAATCTCCAACTAGGTAATGACTCTTTGATAGCTATGAAGGCTATGTCTTATAGAGCAATAACCAACAAGAAGTTAATCAACTAGTCAACAACTTGAGAGATATTCTATCTTCTAGAGCCATTGTGATCAAGTCAATTCCGTCTTGGACAATCACACAGATAGTGCAAGGTGTTCAATTAGCTGCGGTGAAGAATTAGAGAAAGCATGCCCTAGTCTCGATCAACATCCTTGTGCCCTTGGGTGCCACAAATGGTTTGTTCATAACTTTATTGGACAAAGCGTTGAGGAATATTCGAAAGCAATTTGAGAAGTGTCAAACAACAGATTTCCTATCTTAGAGCTGCTGTTTGATCCTAAAAAGGAAGCCTCAAGGTGAAATGTTGGCCTAACAAAGTTGTTATGCTACAAGTCAACTCAACTTATAGTGCAACTAAGTCACGAAGGAAAATTTTACTCAATCACTTGGTGGTAGACTACTCCCTGTGGTTTAGTGAATATTTACAACTTTTGTTGTCCTTAAGGCCTAACTACATCCTTTCTTTGGTAATAATTTTCCAATGATGACATACTTTGGTACCTTATAAATGTTTTTACCCAAGAGGTTGCATCTGATTCAACCCAAATAATTGTTGCCTTTGGATAAGAGAATCTTCTTATGTAACATTTGATAGAAATACAAAGCCGACAGAGTCAGCTATCACATTCACTGATCCCTCAATAGACACAGATAATACAGTGTTGTCGTCAGAGAAAGAGAACTGGACACATGGAATATTAAGTAGCTTTCCATTAGTTGATATCTGAATATTGAACATTTACGACCAACATAGACCCTGTCTATTGGTTAGTCAGTATCCTATAGCCTCAGAGGATGTTTGTCGTATATGATCTCACCCTTTTGGAAGGTTGTGCTCAAGCCATTTTGGTAGAGAACTGCTTTTCAAACTTTGTGAACATAGAGTCATTTTAACAAGTATACTTCTGAAGATTTCGGTCTAGTATAAAGTTCATATGGCCTATGATGTGATTCACTAAACAATTAGATACTTGTGAGTGGTCAGCTCCTGGACCAAATGACCTCTATGCACTGAGAATGAAGTACAGCGTTGTCTTGGATTCCTCCCAGCAAAGTAACAATGCTTCACAAAAATCGATAAAGGAATTCTACACAAAAATTTGCTACGTGGAGCGAGTATTGGAAAGTTGCCTTGACCAACTAGCCTCTCGGATGCTTGAAGCTAAATAGCCTAATGCGCTTGTAGATGTTGGAATTAGATAACGTGCCTCTCTTCCTAAAAGGTCTTCCATTCCGAATCTCAGGATGCGATTCTTTTAAGGGGGAGGGCTGTAACACCCCAGGTGTTTGTCACTCACTAAGCAGTGGGTTTGAGCTCAAACATGATAGATTAAGTGGAGATGACAATGGCAAGGTCAAACCTATGGAAATAAGCCCTAACCTAAACTTGGATATTGCACCCTTGCTTACATATAGGCTCATTTAAAAGATATATGCTTGGGTGTTGTTGTCAGAGTATCTTCATATGTCTCACATCAATAACCATCTATATTGATCCCTGGAAAAGTTTCATGAAGTTTGGAATCACAAAGTCACATGAAATGATAAGTTCCATTCCTATTGGAATTTGCACCATTAAGTGAATAGAATTATAGACCATCAACCAAACCTTGCAACTTTGCCCAAATGACTCTAGATGAACTCTACCACAAAAGTCATGAAGGGTTCATGTTGAGAAAAAGTCAAGAAAATGCCCCAATTAGCATAAAACCCTAGTTTAGGATTTACCGAGTTGATACTTTGACCAAAGTGAAAGTTTGAATTCTGTACCAGTTATGAGGTTTGACCTTAAACAAAAGTTGTAGTTCATATTGTGTACAACAAACTTTGTTTAATGGTCAAGAGCTAGTTTGGCCTCTAACCTAGTCAAATAGAGTTCACAAGGTTGAATCAGCTGCTATTTTTTTGAAGCTAGAAAATATTTTAAGTCCTAGAATGGGCAGCAATGAGTTGACTTGTTTGGTGATCTTTATCTCCCTAACCATGCTGAACCAGTCCATAGCCCTGTAATAAAAGTTGTTGTTTAGTTTGTATGCTACAAACTTTATTAAAGGACCCAAGCCTGATTTCATCTCTAAGCTTGTCAAAATGTGGATTGAAGTTTGTATGTAGCTGCTATTCTCAGCACTTCAAAGATTCCTGATCACCGTGTTGGCATGCCGCGTTCTCAGGATTTTGTTAAGCAACTTGGTTGGACCCCTTGATAAAAGTTGAAGCTAACCATATGGGGAAGGTCTAGGAAAAAGTTGGCATTGATGGGAACCCTCTTGACTAACTAAATAGAGCTCAAATGAAAGTGTGATTAGTCTTTGACAGTAGCAATTTGAGAGGTAATTATCTGCTAATCTATTGCCCTAATGACCATGACTATTGAATAAAAAACGTAGTGTAATGTGTGGGCTGCAAACTTTGTATTTGGCCCAAGTCCAGAATCGGTCCGGAAGCCAGCCCAAATCTCGTTCCACCTTGGCCACTTCGCTGCACGCCACGTGCTTGGCAAAACGTCTCAATGGCCGCCGCGTGCTCAGTGCATGGCAGCCTTGCGCGCGGTCGCGTCCACCTCGTCTCCACGCGCCGAGCCCCCTCTGCCTGCCATCACCCTCACGCTACGCCACTGTCATCGCGTCCATCTTGCTCCCTCGCGTGCGCCCTCGCCCTCCTCCGCGCTGCTGCCGAGGTCGCCATCGCCATGGCCATGGCCACCATTGCCGAGCCATGGAGCTCCGCCAAAACTATTGCTGTGCTCTACTTCCATCCCAACCAAGTGCATCACCGCCTCCTCCTCGCCGTGCTCTGCCCCGCGCGTGCTTGCCCAGGCTCCAGGTCACCAGAGCACCCCGCCGCCGGCGTGGATGCCACTGATCCGCCTGCTCACGTGGTCAGAAGGCCACGGTCCACCTCCGATCGTGCTTCCACCTCCCATGGGTGCGGGTGGACAAGGTGGAGCTCGAGCCACCCTTCTCCGCCACCGCTGGCCCTCTCCGGCCGACATCGGGAGCCACCGGCCGCCTCCCCTGCTCGGCATCAGGAGGTAGAAGATGAAGACCGACGCCTCTCATCCCTGTGTCTCTCTCTTATATGACAAGCGGGCCCGGCCGGACTGTGGGGCCCACATGTCGGTTTAAGTAGTGGCGGTTTTGGGTGCATAGCCGGGTACACCTAGCATGTCTAGAGTTAAGTAGTTAATTTCGTTTTTGAAATTGATAGTTTATGTAAATCTTCTAAAATTCATATCTCATAAAATGTTACATGTTTGTAGATGTTTTCTGATGTCTTTATTTAAGCTTTAAAAGTGCTCCTAAAAATGCTTATAACTTGACCAGAGCCATATTTAGAGTTTGGGAATTCCAAAAATAGTGATTCTTGTGTTGTTAATTTTATCATGGCATGTACTTGCTAGGAAAAATATTAAACACACTAGTTGTTCATTGTTTTCTTAAGGTTTGATTTGACCTTGATAAATAAGGAAATCTACATTATATTGCTTGTCATTTTTATATATTGAGTTGTGTTGCTCCAAATGATGTTAAATTTTTATGGTAGGCTTGTCATGCTATGGATGTACTATGGTATAAATTTCATGGTCATTGCTTACTGTATGATCAAGTTATTGATTTAACTTATTTATGGCTTGATAAATATCTTATAAATAATATAGAAATGATAAAATGGAAAATGTTGTTCCATTACCTTAGTATGATGTTTCTCTATCATATTGATTCATCCTATGGCCATGTGTTCATAGAAAATATGAAGTTTTAGGTTTAACTTGCTCTCACATGATTTATTGCTATAGCCATTTGTCTTTTTCATAGAGGTTGATATACATGTCCAAATGGTTTCAAATTTGGATAGTAGACTATTGGGAGCATATGTAGGCCACTATAATTTTGGTAGAAATTATTGTGCATCTTTGGTAGGTGTTCATAATTCCACATAATTATCTAAATAAATTAAGGAAATGTATTAAAAGAATTTGTTTAGGAATGTACACTATGTTTTATGGTGTTCATTAGTCATGTGTTACATGTTGGTAAAGTTCGTTTTGTCCAATTATATGTTTGAAACATAAGTTAATAATTATTTCTTGCAAATGAAGTTTCTGGACAGATCTGGAAACTTGGCAAAGTTCTTCATGATAATGTGCCTTGTTGTGAAACTTGTTTATACAAAAGTTGTAGATAATTTATATATCTATCTTCCGTTAAAATTTGGTGGTAATTTTCCATGTTGTTTAGGAGTTATAGCTGTTTAAAGTTGGGTTATAGAATTGCTTGCTCTCAGTCTTGTTAGACCAGTTTCTATGTTTGTGTAAATTCGATATGTTAAACTTTTGAATCATGCTGTGATGATTATAAATGAAATGTATAGAATTTTATAATCTTTCTAGAATGTCTTATTGCATGTCATTTGGATTTGTAGATCTCCAGTTATGAGTAAATTACTCAGCTACTGTTCTGATGTTCAGAAAGTGGCAGATTCTAGTTTTAG